>JAJMDH010000001.1:482832-572987 GCA_030573455.1 Hanseniaspora pseudoguilliermondii | reverse complement strand
TTGTTAACAAACAAAATGGAAGTTATATGGGTATATATAGAGGTCAATTGGAGCAGCTTGACATGAACTTCTCATAGGTGTCCTTTGTTGCCGTGTTTGGTTCCAGATCCAGACTTGGAGATATGCTTGATGCTCCATCATGGTTAAGGTATTGCGCATACTCCACACGCGGTGTCTCGTCTATGTAGTCACTTTGCACTGATGGATCAATGATTGGTGTTTGTGTTGTATAATGGCTTTCTTCTTCATAGCTCATATTATCAAGCACAATAGGCTTAACAACCTCCACAGCATTCACTTTATTGATGCTCAGGTCAGAGTACAAATACCCATGCTCTTTACAAAAACTGGCACTTTCAACAACACTTGAATTGTCTTTGATGGTGTTACCTGAGTAGTCTGGATCTTGGTAGTGGCTCAAGTGCTCTTCATTAACCTTAATTGGGGTGTTAAAATTATCCAAAGTCAAATTCATTACATTGATATTGTCTCTAGCTTCACTTTTTCTTTTACTGTGTTCCTTTTTCTTCTTTCCATCATCAATCTTCAAAAATTTGAAATAAACAAAGTCTATGTCAAGCTTGGTACTGTATTCTGACTTCAGCTGGTATATGGTGTTGCACTTATGATTCAAATGATATGGGAAAATCAAGGGGTGATTGTTTTGGAAACATGAGATTACCCAGTTCTCTACAGTATCAATTTCAATGGCAGTGTATCCTACATCAACTAAGCTTTGATTGGGTTTGAACATTTTTATGTTTAACTCACTTGGTGTGTCAGCATCATTTGTCAATTTAGAAGCTTTATTTGGTTGAGATAAGAATAAGCTTTGTCCAAACTCCGAAAACTCATTGATGTCTATCCAATCGGAAAATCTGTACTGATTGTTGTCATCAAACAAAAACTTTCTGATGTCAAAGTTCTTTTCTATACCGGAATTATTGGACTCCAACTTCAAGCTTTTCTCTCTGATCAAATTCAAGTACTCGTCAATGTCATCAATTAAATCATCTTTGTTTATGGCGAACTCTATTATCACCTTCTTTTTAACAATCATTTTTTCATGGAATTGCTTGAAGTTACTAGGCAGAAATTTCAAAAAGTGAATTAAGATATCACTAACAAAATAGCTCTCACCGTTGATGAATTTCTTTTTGACCCCCAGATTGGTTAGGACAGAGGAAACCAATGAGTATTTTGTCTTTGGAATATCACTACTCTTGGAAACAGGTTGAGACATTGTTAGAATCCTTTTACAGTGAGATTCATTTTTAAATCCATCTTCATTGGCCAGATATTCAGATAATTTTTCTAAAATCAAAAAATCATTGAGTTGGCTATCCTTGGAGAGATTGAGCAAATACTTTTCCAATATTATTAAGGTGGCATAAGAAAGTTTATCAGCTACTTTACTGAACTCTTTTAGATCCTTAAATCTGTGGTCGTTTTTCAGGTTTAAGCAGTTTTCCAAAGAGAAGAATATCAACGAAAAATGCTTCAAATATTGAATGATATCTAAGAATGGCTTGTAAGAAAACTGTCCAATTAAAAATATCAGCATTTCCAAAAACTCAAACACCAACACCAAGTTGTCGTACACCAGTACTTGTGGGAATGATTTGTAGACGTCCTCGTCAATGGTCAAAATCTTCAAGTATTCATCCCAAAACATCAATCCGTCATTCAGTAAAAACATGTAGATTAATGCTTGGAAGCAGCTATTGACATTGTCCAATAGATCCTTTGAATCAAATATACTGTAAAGCTTGAACTGCAAATATATTTCAGACAGGGAGCAGCCTTTTCTAGGAAACAATGTCTTGAGGTTCGTTTCGATTTTTAACATTTTATCAAAGGTGAAGATATCATTGAAATTGTCCCAGATTCTGAAGATATCCTCGTATGAGCTAGCGTTCTTTGTATCCAGGGCTTGATGATGGTATTGCTCAATTAAATTTTGAAAATGGATTCTTAATCCACGAATCACATGTTTCGTAGAACTTGGATTGATGTCATCAATTGAATTGAAAATGTTATACTCTGGTTGATAAACCAAATTGTCCACACTCTCTATTTTCTTTAAGTCTGAGGATACGATGCTACTTCTCTTGTTTTCATAGTGAAACAAAGTCTCAATGTAAGTTAGGTTTGAATAAAATTGTTTTTTCTCATTTAACTCAAGTTTGTCCAGGTCAATTCCAAACTCAGTAGTGTTGTAGATGTTTAGAAATATATTAAGCTTTTGATGTATCTTGTGATCAACTATGTTGTCTTCTAGCTGTTCTTCATCTGTGTTGTAAATATAGGAACTGTTGATGTATGGCTTTTCAGCAGCATTAGCTAAGACCGGTGAAGGCAATAGTTTAGTTCTTGTTTCTTTGTTAAGAGGATCAACATACACATTGATGTTTTTCTTCAAGTTATCTTTGACTTTTTTGATAGACATTTTTTTGCTTAAAGTAGGCTTATCAGATAACAGTGCGGTATCTACTTCTCTTCTGAATGATTCTGACTTTTGAAGCAAGATTTTTTTGGACTCCTCCATAGTTTCTGCGTCTACCTTTTCATCAAGTTTTCCAAAGTGTAGAAATGATCTCTTTTTACTATTGTTTAAAAATTTAACCATAATGAAATACTTTTTTTTTTATTATTATTATTATATGTTAGGAGTGGTGTTTATATATGCATTTTTTTGGTATTCTGATGTCAAAATAAGTACACAGTATATCTTATAGATTCGATTATAACATTACATGTTCATATTGAACTTTAACCAATTACTTGAGTGTATAATCACATTTAGTATTTATAGTCAATTGAGTGAACTGCTTATGACAAGAAGAGGAAAATAATGGATGTATAATAAAGTGAGTGTTTTGTACATGTTTCATCTTAACACTGAAGTAGAGTGAACATCAACAGCTATTGATCAAGTCAAACAGAGTATTTCCATATATATATATTTTTATTTTTCAAAAATGTTTCAGATTTGTTTCGTAGTTTGCTTGGTACCATCCTTTTTTTCTCACTAACAAATACTACAACTGAGCATAGTCTGTATGACCTATCTTTATAATGTGTTTGATTAAATTAGACAGTTAGTAGAGTATGTTCTCTTTATGATAGATCTTTTACACACATCTGGGGGGGTTCTGGAGTGAATTTCCATATGAACTATCCATGATAACATATGAGATTACTTGGCATTCTTTTGGTGCCTGTTTTCACAAAGGTCACGTGCAGCAATCTAATTTTTTCCCAATAATCAAATCCCAATATCCAAAAAAGAAAGAAATGAAGTCATCGCATTAAGAGAAAAAAAAGAAATACCATTTTGAAATTTGAAAAAAAAAAAACTAAAAAATAACCCAAAACATATACCACCCATGGCTATCGTTTACAAAGGATCTTTATGCTTAGCTCCAATGGTCAGAGCCGGTAGCCTGCCTACAAGACTACTGGCATTGAGCCACGGTGCTGATCTGGTGTGGTCTCCAGAAATCATAGACAAAAAAATTGTTCAGTGCACAAGAGTCATCAATACAAAGACAAATACTATCGATTACCTTGCTCCAATACCTGAAAACAGAAAGCATGTTCCAGACACCAAGCCAGAACTGGTTTTCAGAACTGACTTGCAAGGTAGAGAAAAGGGCAAGCTGATCTTCCAAGTTGGAACAAGTGATCCTGAATTGGCTGTTCAAGCTGCCATGAAGGTCATAGAGGATGTCGATGGTATAGATGTTAATTCAGGTTGTCCAAAGCCATTTTCTGTTCATAGTGGCTGTGGTGCCGCTTTACTGAGAACTCCTGAGAAATTAGTTGATATACTAACCAACCTTGTCACTCGTGTTGGCAAGCCTAATAACAAGCCAATCAGTGTTAAAATCAGAATTCTTGAAACCGAAGATATAACTTTGAGTCTAGTATCAAAGATCTTAAAGACTGGTATTGCCAATTTGACTGTACACTGTAGAACACCTAATATGAGAAACAGAGAATCTCCTATAAGGGCTTATATTCCTAAAATTTACGAACTTTGTAAACAAAATAACGTGTCTTTGATACTCAATGGAGGCCTAGAAAATAAGCTTGACTTTTTGAAAGTTAGAAAAGAGATAGGCTTAAGTGAAGAAGTTGGTGGTATGTTTGCTGACCAAGCCGAAATTAATCCTACCATTTTCTTAGACGAGCCTTTAGAATGGAACGATGTTTTGGTGAAATATCTAGAAATTGCCAAATCCCTTGACAATACAATCCATAACACCAAATACATGCTGTCCAGAATCTTAAAAGGTGACAAACGATACGCTGCTTTTTCAAGTGTTAAATCCCATGAAGAGATTGATGACATAATGAACAAGTTTTATAATCCTGAAACCAAGGAATTCAATACACAAGAAGCAATCAAATACTCTGTAGAATTAAGACAAAAGCAAAAGGCTGAAAAAATTAGAAAGCAAAGAGAAGATCAACTTAAAAAGAACGAAGAAGAAAGAGCAGCCAAGAAGGCTAAAAAGGAATCATCAGCCAAAAGAAGCAATGAAGACTCTGCTTCCAATGATGCCAAGAAACAAAAATTATAAACAATATTTTTTTTTTATTTAATTTACATAAGTTTTGTATTTATTCTCTATATAAGGATATTTAAGGATGAAAAAAAAACAGATTGAATTAATCATTACCAATTTATAAGCATGAATCAATTTATAAAACAAACAAACATAACAAATTATGATCCAATTTGTTAAATTGAAATGATATATTAATCTCATTTTTTTTTTTTTTTCATTTCTTCATCATGAACTATCATTGTAGACTCTTCAATAACTTTTCTTTATCTTCAACACTCAACAATTTCAATACTTCAGATAAACCTTCAATGGTATTCTTGTGATCTTGTCTAATGTTCTTGGATAAAGTTTGAGCAAATACATCAGCCTTAACAGCTTCTAAGTGTTTTTCCAAAGCTTGATAGTTGGTTTCAATCCAGGTAGCAACCTCCCTATCGTTATCAAAGTCAGTAGTGGCAGGGAACCAGGATTTGATTCTAGCATCTAGTTCTAACTTCTTGGCATCTGGTAAGTGTGCAATCAATCTCTTGTTCAAGTAACCTTCATCTAATCTTCTTCTTAATCTCCAGAAGAAGAATCTTCTAGATTCAGACCATTCTAATTCCTTTTTGATAACACCCTTGGCTAACATTCTACCTGATCTATCATGTAAGTCGGCAAATTGAACAGAAATTTGATGGTAAATTGGATATAGAACCTTTTCTCTTTCATTTAGTTGCTTGGTTAAGTCATCCTTTTCTTCAGCACTCAAATCAGCAGTGGCCAACTTCTCCTTCAATTCCTTGAATTTAGGATCCAATCTGGCCATGGTACCCAACAGCTTCTCTCTTCTGTACTTGATACCAACCATACCTTCAGGTTCCAAAACACCCGCTCTGGAGTTAACATCAGCATACATTTCCATGTGTTCAGGGTTGATTGTTGGATCGACAACTACCCAAGAACCACCTCTTAATTCACCAGTTGGTGGGATGTAAGTGAAAATAGGTTGCTTGTAATCAACTAAGGCATCAACAATAAAGGAACCGAACTTCAAAACCTCGTTGTACATGTCCTTTTGACCACCAGAGAAACCTCTCCAGTTGGCTAAAATCATCAATGGCAATTGTTCACCATGGTTGAAGTCGTTGATGGCTTGTGCAGTCTTGAAGGCAGAGTTTGGATACCAAACTTGACCAGCTTCTTGTATTAACTGTTCAGTGGAGGTTGGAGCTGCTGGATCAGCTGGAATTAAGTTTTCAACCATTCTTGTTTCAACACCAATAACACCCATTGGAATACCACCTAATCTGGCTCTACCAACAACAACACCCTTAGCCCATCCAGACAAGGTTTCTTGGAAAGAGCCCTTATCAAATAGACCAGATTCAAATGATCCATCTTCATTTTGCTTACCAGAGATCATCCATCTGACATCATAAGGAATCTTAGATTCAGGAGCATAATCAACGGATCTGTCCCAGGAGTCAGCTGTTTCCAATACTGGAACTGGCATACCTCTCTTGGCAGGAACATAGGACAACCATTGCATTAACTTTTCAATACCAGCTAAATCGTCCTTGGCAGTTAAGTGGGAAACACCATTATTGTACATGATTTGAGTACCACCTAATTGTAAGTTGGAAGTGTAAACTTCTCTACCCAACAACTTGTTGATGGCAGGTGCACCAGTCAAAATAATTGGTTGACCTTCAACTTGAATAGCTCTTTGACCCAATCTGACCAAATAGGCACCAATACCAACAGATCTACAAGAAACCAAGGTGATGGTAAAAATATCCTTGTAAGCTCTGGAGGTGGCACCGGCAATCAAACCGGAACCTCTTAAACATTCAACACCTAGGCCATCTTCAGCACCAATAATAGCCTTAATGACATTTCTTGGTTGAGATGTCTTTTCATCAATGATTCTTTCAGTAACAACAGATTCAGCCTTGCCATCAGACTTCAACTTCTCTAAGCCTTCGTCGGAAATGTACAAGTAGTTGAAACCCTTCTTTGGCTCTTCAACATCAACCCAATCAACTTCAAACAAAGGAACCAATTCTTCAGCAATACCAATTCTGGCACCGGAGTTGGCTGACAAGTAGATTCTTGGGATACCATACTTTCTGGCATATTCAGTGACCTTGTTGAAGAACTCATCTTCCTTAGGACCAAATGAACCAATCTTGAATGTGATGTCATTGGCAACAACAACAAATTGTCTACCTCTTGGGTATTCAGGGGTTCTGCAGGTGATCTTGAAACCAACCATACCAATGTCATTGGCACCAGCATCTCTTTCAACTTCAGACAACTCGTTGTTTTCATCAAAGATCAATTCGTTGCAAATGAAGTAGTTGTCAGTGACCTTGGTCTTTGGAGAGTACTTCTTCCAAGCAGAAACAACACTTTGCTTGAATAACTCAGGGAAGTCATAAACATAAGTGGTACCCATCAAATGAGCCTTGTATCTCTTTGGTTGTAAGAATTCCTTAACTGGGTATGGAGTGGAGATAGGTCTCAAGTGCATGGAACCAATCTTTTCCAAAGACTTGAACAACCAAATGCCATCTTGGTTCTTGATTTCACTGTACATTTCAGTCTTGACTACATAACCAGAAACATTGTTGATCAATGCTCTCAAGGTAACTGGAGAGCCAGTCTTTGGATCAGTGACAATGATTCTGATTTCAGCAGCAGCAACTCTCAGTCTCAATAATCTCTTACCAAATCTTTCCAAGAAACCACCAAAGGCAGATTCAACATCTTCAGGGGTAATGTCGAACACAGAGGAGAAGTTGATGAAGATATGGTTCAAGTCGGAGTTGGAAGTGTCAATTATTTCCAAGTTGTCCAAAATATCAGACATCAACTTGTTGGCTTCAGTGGTCAAGTACTCGGTGATGCTAATGTCATCTCTAATCTTACCAGTTCTAATAATACCTCTGGTGAAGAATCTCTTGTCAATGGAAGAGTTCTTGGCCAAACCTTCATAAACGTGAATGTTTCTGTTTTCAGTGAAGATTTGCTTGATCTTGAAGTTGGACATTCTTCCCAATTCCAATTGGAAGGCTAAGGCTGGTTCAACATGTCTGATGGTTTCATCTTCTTGGTAATGAGCACCTCTGAAAGTGTAGTACTTTGGATAGGAGCCATCCTTGAAGGAGACACAGAATGTGATTCTTCTGATACCTGAAGCAGTCAAATCTTTCTTGCTAATTTCCAAAGATTGACCGATCTTCTTTAAGACAGCATCGTCATTTTCAAAGCCTTCAGTGGAAGCAACAACAACATTGGCAACATTACTTAAGTTGGCAGAAGTGGAGGAACCTCTGGTGTTGTTGTTAGCAGCGACTAACTCTAGAGTGGAGGCCAATGAGGAATCAATATCATCCAAGTGATCAACAGAGACTAAAATACCAGTTCTCAAGGCATCTTGGTCACCAACAAAGGTCAAGTCAGAAACAGACATAGCTCTGTTCAAGTTCTTGGCCTTCAAAACAGAGGAAGAAGCCAAAGTGTCAGTAGGTAAATGGAACTTCCACAGGGCAACAGGAATGTTGTTGGCATTGTGATGAGAAACATCAGTGATGTTGTAAGCAGTGTAGGCTCTTCTGATGTAAACTTCAGCGGCAGCAGCTGAAACATCTAAGTCTTTGCTGTTCAAGAATTGAGTTAAAACATCAAAGACAACGTAGTTGGAGTCAATCAATTGCTTCAATAATTGCAAATCTGGAGCAGTTCTCTTGGTGTTGGAACCATAAGAAGTGTCAACAACAGAGCTCTTCAAAATGTGTTCAATTTGTTGAGTTCTTTCAGTAATGGAAGGTAAGGCACCTTGGATTAAGATTTCTCTGGCTAATAAGGAAACTTGAGCAGAGGACTTGGATTCCAAAGTAACAATCTTTTCTAATGAGGAGAACAAAATGTTAGCAATGGATGCATGAACTTGGCATAAAGGCTTGTAGTGTTTCAAGATAGCTAAGATCAAGGTGTTTTTGGCAGATACTCTAGAATGAGATAAAACAGTGGTAACAACAGACTTCAAATCTTCACCAGCTTCGTCTCTCAACTTCAAAATGATTTCCTCCTCTCTGATGTTAGAACCAGAGAACAAGGATTCAACTCTGTAGTATTCTTCCAAAAAGTTGGCAAAGACATTGTGTTCATGAGCCTCCAAACCATCAGCATAATCATTGACAATTGAAACCAATGGAGCAACAGTGGCTTCAAACAATGGGTTGGATACAGATTCTCTTTCAACACCAGCCTCCAATAACTTCAAAAGTTGTTTAGCTGGGAAGGCAGCATTTCTGTTTTGAGATCTTTGAACTAAGTCAACCAAACTGGCATCTAGGTCCATAGGTAATCTGGAATGTAAAGCAGAAATTTGAGCATGCCATTCAGAGTAAGGTAGTTCAGGGTTCTTTAAAACTTCAATCAACTTGGTTAAAGAAGCATTCATAACAACTTGGTTGTCATAACCCTTCAAGATGTTGTTTAAAGTAGCAATCAATGACTTCATCTTGTAAACTGGCTTTGTACCTTCAATGGTTGGAGTACCATAGTTTGGCAATAGGCCCTCAAATGGTAAAGCATGTTTGACCTTTGATGGGTCATCCAAGGTTAATATGGCCAAGATGTCACCGGCATTCAAGGTGGAACCAGGTTGCTTTAATAATTGAACAATACCAGATTCTTGAGCGATCAATGGCATTTGCATTTTCATTACTTCAACTTCAGCAAAGACATGGCCAGCAGCAATGTGCTCACCATCTTCAACTAAGTACTTGACTAGCTTACCTGGAGAAGGAGTTCTCAATTGAGTAGGATCGTTTTCAACTTCCAATAAGGTAGTTTTGGAGTCAATGGACAATCTGGTGGCAGAAACTTCTTCCTTCCAGTAAATGGTGTGAGACTTACCACCAACGGCAATTAACAATCCACCATCACTTAAGCTCTTGACACCAACTTCAACTTTGGACCCGTTGATGAATAATGTGAATTTGTCATCAGCAGCTTGGGCACAAGTGAACTTGAATCTGGAACCCTCGTGGATAAACTCTACAGGGAACATGGTTTTCAATGAGGAGCTGGAAGGAACTTGACCTCTGCTCAATGAGTTGATGTAATCTAACTTGGATTTTTCAGATATGATGAAGGCCTTTGTGGCAGCACCACAGATAACAGACAATTCTGGATCTGGCTTTTCAGCAGTCAACTTTTGTGAAATTAAATCATCTAACCAACCGGTAGTTATGGTGTTACCTTCAAAGTCTTCAGATTCCAATAACTTAATCAAGTACTCAACAGTGGTTCTGAAGTCACCTCTGATGGACAATTCCTTCAAAGCAACAACCATATGCTTTCTGGAGGTTTCTCTGTTTTCACCAAAGGCAAAGATATGACCGAATTGAGAGTCTGAGAATGAGTGGATACCACCATTGTTACCAACAGAGAAGTACCCCCATACATTAGAAGAAGATCTGAAGTTCAATTCATGAATGGAACCACCAGAAGGCTTGAAACCTTCGTTTGGATCTTCGGAAGTGATTCTACAGGCAGTACAGTGACCCTTAGGGATAGGCTTTCTTTGGGTCTTCAATGAATCAACATTTTTAAAGCCAAAGTCTATTTCGGAGGCGGTCTTTGGATCAACACCGTAAAGCATTCTGATGTCTCTGATTCTATGCATTGGGATACCCATGGCAATTTGCAATTGAGCAGCAGGTAAGTTGACACCGGTGACCATTTCGGTTGTAGGATGCTCCACTTGTAATCTAGGGTTCAATTCTAAGAAGTAGAACTTGTCTTCATCGTGTGAGTATAAGTATTCAACGGTACCGGCAGAAACATAACCAACTAATTGACCTAATCTGACAGCAGCCTTTTCCATTTCGGTGAATGTGTCTGGCTTAGCAATGGTGACAGGTGCCTCTTCAATGATCTTTTGATGTCTTCTTTGAACAGAACAATCTCTACCGAACAGAGAAATGTTGGTACCGTATTGATCAGCTAATAATTGGACTTCCAAGTGTCTGGCCTTACCAGCCAACTTCATGATGAAAATAGGAGAACCAGGAATTTCGTTGGCAGCTTGTTCATAAAGGGAGATGAATTCATCTTCGTTTTCAACCTTTCTGATACCTTTACCACCACCACCTTCAGAGGCCTTGACCATGACTGGGAATCCGATTTTCTTGGCAATTTCTAAACCTTGTTCAGGAGAGGAACAACAACCTTTGCTATAAACGTCATCAGAAACAGAGACTAGGTTTGAGGCTTGGTCGATTTGAACCTCTTCGACACCGGTACCTGACCAAGGAATACAAGGGACCTTGGCGTGTTGGGCAACGATGGTACTTGAGATCTTGTCACCCAATGATCTCATGGCGGAACCTGGAGGACCAATGAAGATGACCTTTCTCTTGGAGGCAGCTAGCTTTTCAGGAAGCAACGGGTTTTCGGAGGCATGACCCCAACCAGCCCAAACGGCATCAACATCAACTCTTTCGGCAATTTCAACAATCAAGTCGACATTGGCGTAGTTGTTGTTGTTGGTACCCCCTGGAACCTCAACATATTGGTCAGCCATTCTGATGTATTCAGCATTGATTTCAAGATCTTCAGGAGTGGCCATGGCAACAAATTGGATCATTCTTTCATCACCAAAGGTTTCATAAGCCCACTTTCTAACGGATCTGATTTCCTTGACAGCAGCAATACCGTTGTTGGCAATCAGAACCTTTTTGATGATGGAGTGACCACCGTGACTTTGAACAAATTGCTTCAATAGGGAATCTTCAGCCTTCTCCACGGTGTTGTAACCAATGAAGTGGGAAGCTAGATTAGCGTGTTTGGCAGTGTAATCAGTTTTGTCAAAGCTTAAAGAAGACATTTTTGATTGTGTTAAAGTATGTAATGAGTGTTTATGATTAAAGTATCTGTGCTGATTGATGAATATGTTTTTTTTCAGAGTGGATCCTAAGGATAAGTTAAATAAAGATTTATTATTAAGTTTTTTTAGTAACAATTTTCAAGTGGAAAAAAAATAATAATAAACTTTGTTTATAGTTTGTAGTATTAACAAGTAGTTTGTTCCTTGTGTTGAATTTTTTGGGTTTGTTTCTTGATATGGACTAAAAAGAAAGTTGCAATAGATTATAAAAGAATGAAAAATCTATTTTTTCAGGTGTTTGTTTGTTTGGTTTTGGTAAAATATTACAACTAAGGAATAAATAACTAATTTAAGAATAGTATTGACAAATTTCAGTAAGTTTGATAACTTCTAATAGTGAGATAGATGTTATGTATTATTAAGTTAGAAAAAGTAATTAGAAAAATAGCTTTCAACAAAAAATAGTAAGTTAAGAGTTAACACTAGTCTAAGATGATAAATCTAATGGTGTTCGTTTCTAATCTTTTAGTTATATACATTTAACACATCTCAAGCTATCTGACATCGTAAAAAAAAAAAAATTTTTACTACGCGTTAAACACAAATAGAATTAAATTCAACAAAAAAAATTTGTTGATAAAAAAAAAAAGAGAGAGATATATAAACCTGCTGTTGATTTAACTAATGTCCATTGATTGTGATGTCCATCCCACTCAATGATATCATTGGTGATGCTGATTTAGATAGTGCTGTCACTTGATGTGTGTTGATATATATAGATGAGGGCAAAAAATAAGAGCATTCACTACATTTATCACTTTGAGCTTTTTAATTAAAGTGACATCATTGAGTTGTTGACAAATCCTACGAAACACTTTAGACACCCGAAAAAAAAAAAAATTATAATTTTATTTCTGTAGAGCTAATTGTTGTGCTAAAGCTGTTCACTTCTATTTTTCTAGGGAAAACTCCGTATAACATATATACAAGGGCATTGTACATGAACATATTCATATTAATAAATTCAGTGATAGTATAACGATGTGATTGTGTCTATTATTTTTATAGAACAATCTGCCAAATTGGTCCCTCTTTTTCTTTTTTTATTTAGTATCGTGTGTGGTCTTGCACGTGACTCAAATGCTTCACATTAACCCGTTGTCTTGTGTACGCTTATCTCCGGTTGTGTCTTTTTCGGAGAAAAAAAAAAAAAAAAAAAACAAATTTTGCCACAGTCAAAGGGCGCTACCAATGTTTTATTACTGCGAAACTCTTTAGCTAAGAAGACAAAAATTAAGAAACATGGTAATGACTTTTCTTACATGTATTATATGTAGTATGAATTGATTTGTTGTTTCGTGTTGCAAAAACTAAGAAGTGAAGTTGTAGATGTTTAATTCAACCCTTTTATATTCAATAGCAAGCTCATTTACCACTGAAATATCTCCATAAGTCCAAAGGTATTACCACATACGGTGGCTACCAAATTCTTTTAGCCTTTATGGGGAAAGATTTTTCGGAGAAAAAAACAAGAATCAAATAAAAAAAAAAATTTTTTTTTTTTTTCCACTTTGACGAAATTTTTTTTATAAAGAATACAAGATATATTAAAATCATTTGTATTTATTCACTCCATTATATATTAATATCATCATCCAACATTCACAGCCCAAACTTAAGCACACTTAACAGCATATAAACAATGTCTTGGTTATTTGGATCTTCCAGCACTAAAACCACACAGCAAGTTCAAGCTGAACCAAACCCACAATTTCAATTCCAAAAGCCTGCCAACACCATTGACTCCATATACGATGCTGCTAACATTGACGACAGCACAGACGATGTTTTGGACATCCAAGAGGACCAGCTGAGTAGCATTGAGGGTTCCCAATCCATAATTCCTTCCAGAGACTGGAGAGATGATTTGTGTTATGGTACAGGTACCGTTTATGGGTTATCCCTGATTGGTGGGTCCACCTACGGTTTGATTGAGAGTTTCGGCAAGATCCCACAGGGTGCATCCTTCAAGTTGCAGCTGAACACCGTTTTGAACAACATCACCAAGAGAGGTCCGTTCATCGGTAACCATGCCGGTATCCTGGCCATGAACTACAACTTCATCAACTCTGGTCTTGACTACTACAGAAATAAACACGATGACTGCAACACTCTGGCTGCAGGTGCATTGACCGGTGCCCTGTTCAAGTCCACAAAGGGGTTGAAGCCTGTTTTGTACGCCTCTGGTCTGTGTACCATTGGTGCGGGTGCCTGGTGTGGATTCAAGAGAATGTACTTGAACAATGACGACCAAAGTGGTAAAAAGTTGGATTGATTTTAGGTTTTCTAGATGACTTGGAAAGAAAAAAAAAAAAATAAAATAATGATCATGTTTTATAGGAAATTACATCAACACTTGTACATAAATGATATCGGTTAAACTGTTAATAATGTTTCTTAATAATTTGGAAAAATTTGTTATATAAATGTGTTCATCTCTTTGAAATACATGTATTTAATTTCAGATTTAATTTTCTTTTTTTATAATACCAACTCTTGAAGGGTTTCAAATGATGGCTCATAAATAGTATCCCTTTTATAGATATTCAAGCTTTCTTGTATAGGAACGTCACTAATGTGTAACTCTTCAGAGGGCAACTTTTCATCATAGTACTCTTCCTCTAAGATGTCCTGATCTGAGATGTCGTTTAAGTTGTTTGCAATGGATTCATCTACTCCGTTGAAGGCCACTCTGTTGGGAGTTCTTGGTCTTGCTATGAGATGCCTTCTTCTTATTGCATCCTTGGTGGACAACTCAACCAATTTGTCTTTGATCTGCGTTGATTTGATTCCGGAGTCCAACAAGATAGCTGCTAAGCCTGCAACCACTGGAGTGGCCATGGAAGTGCCGCTAAATCTTATGGACTCATCAAAGTTCCTCAAAGATAGGGACTCAACCTTAACCCCACTAGCAAACAAGTCCACACACTCTCCCCAGTTGCTGAAGCTTGCTATTTGGTCCTTTTGGTCATCAATAGCACCCACTGTTATTGCAGATGGCTCACTTGCTGGAGAGTTCATGCATGCATTCATGTTGTTGTTTCCAGCAGCAACAACCATCACCAACCCATTGTCAACTGCAGCCTTTACAGCCTCGTTCAAAATTTTGGAACGGAAGGATCCCAAGGATAAATTTGCAACACTTTTGCCATGGTTGCCCCTTTGTATCATGTCCTCAACAGCAAACTCAATAGCGGAAATAACTGTTGTTAAATCACCCTGGCCCTTGCTGTTCAAACACTTAACCTCAATCAATTGGCAATCCTTACAAACACCAAACTTACTGGAACCTATGATTCCAGACACATGAGTCCCATGTCCGTTTTGGTCACCAGGTCCCTCATCCACAAAAGATGCACCATGTTCTGTTCTACCTTCCAATTCTGGATGCATTAGGGCAATTCCAGTATCAAGAATATACACGTAAGCATCAGATCCCAAGGAATCCTTGTGGAAAATATACTTTGAGTCATCTTGGTCCAATCTTTGACGAGAGGACAAGCGCGCTAAGTGTCTCGGAGCATTGTCTTGAACAAAGTACTCATCCACTTCGTTGTATTCAAAGGCCTGGAACAGATCATTGGAGTCAATATCAGCAATGAATGGATTTAATCTTAGTTCATTGAGCTCGGTAGGTGTTAGGTGTGCCTTGATTGCCTCAAACCCATTGAAGTGAATATGTTTTTCAATATCAATTTCGGTCAACACTTTTTGAAGCTCTAGGAGCTTTTTAAACTGGCTTTGGACCAAGTCATTGCTGTTTGATATTTCTTTATTAGTATCGTTGAGTGAGTTGATGTTAATATTGGAGTTGTGTAGTTGAGGCATATCTATTGTATTGAATATATTGTTTTTCCAAAAATTACTATTGATGAATTGTTTAAATGAGAGGTTAATTTTCTCATTGCTTAAAGATTTAATATCGGACTCATGCTTAAAAAGATGGGATATAGTGTTGGGGATCTTAAGTCGTACTATGTATTCAGAAGGTATACTGTTTGTTATTGGTAAAGAAGTAGCTCTTCTGCAAATTAATAAAAGTAGATATAGAATATTGATATATTTGAACGATAGCATTTTATATGATTGTAAAAAAGTAGAGAGGAGAAATGTATTTTTATTTAAACAAATATAATTTTTTTATGTAAATGTACCTAAATTATTTGTCCTTATGTTATGTAAAAATATATAATGTATATTATATTGGTTGCTAGTACCTTGTTTTTCCTTTAATATAATAAAAACATGTTAAGTTATAAATCTATACAAGAGAAGTTTGTATCAAAGTATATATGTTGCAGTCTTTATATATTCTAAGCAATCAAGGATATGATCCTTTTCAATGCAACATCGATACTTGTGTTGAAATCTAACCGTATTTAATTTAGTCATTTTTGTGATGATTAAACCGCTGTATACACGTGACTCCAACGATTTGAACTATAGATTGACGAAGGCATAGGGAAAAAAAAACAATCATTGGTAAAAAAACCGTAACACATTATTCTACAAGCAAGTAAGTCCCATAAGAAGCAGCTTCAAGCATTAACTTATGTGCCCTATTTTGGATTTAATTACAATTGAGCTATTTGTGATATGTGCTTCCAAAATCACATACAACAGAAAAAAAACATGTAGGGAAAATTGAATATTCAGTTTATGACCAGTACCCTCTGAGGCGGGGTTAAAAAAACGTTTGTCTGTTTGGGAGGGTAAAGCATACCCGAAATTATCTATGACTGTCACAGGGCGAACCAATCAGCGTTGGCTTTTGGAATATTCCTGGATAAGGCCCCAAAAGAAAAAAAAAAAAAAGTGGAACCATCAGGACTATCAAAAAAAATATATGCACAGCTAAAATAAAGACGTTTTATTCATTATTTTTTTGTACTGTCTATTTGCCATTATTTAAGCTCAATGATTTTGAAACGATTTACAATATTCTTTATATTAAAACTTATAGAGTTTCAACAAACCCATTCAGTATTATTCTAGGATATATATTAACTTGCTCTTGAGGACAATACCTGCTCATACATCATGAAATTATTAACTAAAGAAGAAATTGCTCAACACAATCATGCCGCCAACATGGGTATGGTTAAAGGTGCCATCTACGGTCTAGGTGTTTCCCTAGCCGGTGCTGCCATTGCCAGAAAGAGATTCCCACACTTACTAAAGAAGGCTAACTGGCAAATCAAAACAGCCCTATTTGTCTCTCCTATTGGTTTCGGTTCCTCTGTAGTCGGTGAATTAGAATCATCTGCCTTTGGTAGAGAAAAGCGTTACGGTAGTGAACTAACCAAGGAAAAGGAAGAAGAAATCAAAAGATGGAACAGTCTTACTTTAGAACAAAAATTCTTCCATACCTTGAATGAAAACAGATTCTCTCTTCTATTTGCTTCCTGGGCAGGTGTTTTGTTTGGTTCATGGAAGGTCATCAACAGAGATAAGATTTTAACACAATCACAAAAAATTGTCCAAGCCAGAATGTATGCTCAATTTGCAACTGTTGTTCTTGTCTTTGGTGTTCTAGGTATTTCATACTACGATAGAATTGTCAATCCACAAGACTTTGAAGAAGAAAATCAAGAAACCAGATTGGATAAACTTCTTGCTAACATTGAAAGACAAAATGCTGAAGCCAAAATCATGCAAATGGAGAACCAAAAAAGATTAGATGCTAAAGTCTTGAAACATGAAGAATAAGCTTTTTTTGCAAATTATTCCTATAAAAATGTAATGACCTGTATATACAAATGATGATTAATTTTTTATAATATTTTAAAAACAAACACATATATAAGTTTTTCGACTATTTATTTACAAGTACAAGCCAATATTATAATAATTAAATTAGAAATCTCATTGTGTTTGGTTGTTATGGTTAATCTTTCTTTTGTTGTTGTTCATATGCACGCATTCTTTCAAATCTTCTCTTCAATTCGAACTTCTTGAATTGTTGAGATAAATCAATGAAGTCTGGTAAGCTATCCATGTTGATTTCTTCCAAGCTTCCATCGTTCTTTCTATCTATGATTTCAACAGCACTCAAATCAGTTGTATACACAGGCACATTAACTTTTGATTCAACATCACCATACTTTGTCTTCAATGTTAATGAGGAGTCAACAAATGCAGACTTGATATTGGTGACCACACCAAACAAATCTGGTTCGGTAGAATCAGTACTCTTGAAAGAAAGCTTTACAATGTCACCGTATCTCAATGGCAATGGGTAGTTTCTTGTAGGCAATTGTGTCTTTTGAATACTTTCGAAAAACTCCTTTTTGGTATGAGGGTAGAATTTCCAGGATTCGGAAACTTCGTTATTCTCTGCATTGTAAACAGGGTAACCTGTTGGCAAGTTCTTGTTTTCTTCAGCTAAATATCTCTCCTTTGTCTTCAAGTATGTTTCATATTGTTCAGGTATGATTGTTTGGTCCCCAGACAAAGCCTTGGTTTTCCATCCAGTCGGATCCAGTTTCTTTACTTGCTTATTCTTCCACAAACTGAATATTTCACTTCCATCAACACTAGGTACTTTAGGTTCAATAGGAGCTATGAATGGGTACTTTCTAGAACCTTTACTGACTTTTTCGTAAAAGCTTCTTACAGTAATTGTGTTACAAATTCTTATATGATTTTGAACTAATTGTGTTCTTTTTGTTAGCATTATTGTTTACTTGGTGTTTAGAGAACAGAGATGTTTTCTTTTAATATTGATTGCAACGTATTCTATGCCTTTTGAATTTATTTATAATGATTGTAAATTGACGATGAAAAAAAAAAAATCAGAAACTGAGAAAATTGTATGAAAATTTTTCTTGCCAAAAAAGAAAGTCTGTAAAATCCGACAGAAATTCATACTTGAATGAATATCTAGATACGATAAAGTTAATCAACCTTATCCTTTATCATAATCATTAACCAGAGGAATGTTATATTAAATACCTTTTTATAAATAGATGTAAAGATCATTATATAAATTTTTTTTTTCTAAAATCTGTCTCTTCTTTTTCTACCAGTATACTTACTTTCACCTCTCACTTCTCTACCTCTCTTCTTCATCAATTCCTTCTTTCTCAAAATAAATGATTTCTTGCTTTCAACCATACCATTACCTCTTTTCTTTTTCTTCTCTTTCTTGTCATGTATATTGGGGACGTCCATGGCTGCACCTGTCAAATTCAAGTTGTCACTGTCATTTGCATCATTACTGGACATTGTACCACAACTCAAAACCAAATAGTATTTTTTATTTTTTTTAGATTCCGGATTATCTATCACCAAACCACCTGAAAATCCTGTTTGCTTGGCTATTTGTAAAAAAGTATCGATTTGATCATCATTTGCAGGATAGAATTGCGCAACAAACTTCCCGTTTTTAGTCAATGCTGAGTACAATGATTCAAAAAATCTCTTGATTCTCTTGATTGGGTCATGGTTGTTGTTGTCCTTGTTGAACAGCCATTGGATAGCAGAAATCGAAATTGCAGCATCAAATGAACCTGCTCTGAAGGGGATACCTTGTCCAATGTCATGGAGCATCATGTCACCGTTTCTCAAGCCACCAATTTCCCCCTCATCGTCTGAATCATCATCATTGTTGAATTTTTCTTCTTCCTTTCTTATAAGCGCCTGTTCTAACATATCAGGAGATATATCCAATCCGGTCCAGTAATGATTCATTCCAGCATTAACTTCTTCACTGGCAGATGAAATAATTTCTCCGGATAAACAAGACCCACATCCAATATCTAAAATAAAAGATGATTCCTTTAGATTTAGAAGTTCAAGACTTCTTTTGGTCATCATATATTGGATGTATTGAACTCTGGAATTTTCGGTATATTTCTTTGATTCTTTGTCATTGTAAAACAGCTCTGGTGGAGCAATTTCTTCTGGTCTAGACATTGTAACTTTCTGGGTTCTATTTGGACTTTTTGTTTGTTGCTAAACTCCAAATTTCTTAAAAAATGTTAGTGTTTTAGAATATTGATTATTATGATCCTGTTGCTTTGATGATAATTGATTTTCAATACATTTTTTTTTTTAATGTTTTTTTTTTGCTTAAATTGAAGAAAAAAAAAAGAAACGGATGTAGGCACGTGATACTTTGCTTTTCGGAGATATTTCTACAAAAATTGACAAAAAGAAAATTTTTTACTTTAATTTTTCGCTGAAAACAAAAAGAGTGAAGAAAAATTTCAAATTATCATTACCTCTGTAATAATGAAAAGACATATTATTTCATTTAGGTATATGAAAACAACAAAAATACACCAAACAGATTTATAATATCATTTCCTTTTTTTTAAATAATACAATAACGAAAGCATCAAAAAGTTTATAATAAAATGAATAGAATATTTTATCCAAAAAAAGTCCTTAGTGCAGGCTCAAATTATGTTGCAGTTGAACAGAAAGTTACTGCTGACATGATCAGAGAAGCTTCTAATATTCAAAATAAAGTACAACTATTAAAGCCATATAACGAATACACAACTGATAAAATAGGGAGTCTTCTTACTATCAAGGGAACAATTGTGCAAAATAAACTTTTGCCTAATGGTGTAGTCAGAGTCATAAATTCACCACAAGATATTGATTATATATTACTATCCAAATATAATGAACTTGAAAAGAAGAGGGTTAGAGAAGAAGAAATTAAGAATATGAACTTACAAAGAATCAAAGCTGAAACTGAAGCTAGAATTAAGGCTGAACAATTAGCTGAAGCCGAAGAATTTGAAGCAAAACTATAAAAGCAAAAATAAACTTTTAAATTTTAAAAAAAAAATATATGTTTATTATCATGTATATACCGTCAAATAAAAAAATTGATTGAAAATTATTATATAAGTATTATACTTTTTGGTAATTGGATTACTTATTGGCTTTTTCTTCCTTTTTCTTCATCTCTTGTTCAACTTCCTTCATTATCTTTACAACCTTATCTTTTTCTACCTTTCTCAGATGATCTATTTTTCTAATTAAGTTTGGATTCATGAATATCTTATCGAATGCTCCAGCAGTCATTTTATCATAAATAGAGAGACCAAACTTGATTAGATCAAGCATAGCATTGACATCCTTTTGTGTTTTTGGAACCTTCATGACTATGTGGATTCTGCTACTGCTTCTATCATAATCGGTATCCAAAATTGGTTGTTCATCTGGCAAGTCAGTGATCGTAAAAGATTTCAATACATTTTTACTATACTCCAATATGTCCTCTAATTCTTTGTTTTCTTGATTGTTACCAAAGAAGATGCCATTACTGATTGTGTTGTTTTCTGACATGAACACATATTCCTTTGGTAATCTGACTGTTTCTATCAATGGCACTGTGTTCAAATAGTAGTATTTCTTTCTCGATGATGTCATTGAATGCTTGGCTACTATACCTGCAACAAATTGATATTTCTTTGGCAAGGTTTCTCTAGTTTGCTGTTGATATAATTGAGCTTCATCTTCTTTTGGCAAGGCCTTGTGTTCAACGGATGTGTTGTTAGGCTTTATGGTAATTTCCAAAAATTCCTCAAGATTATCCTCCATAATTCCACTTAAGGCATTCTTCATCAATTTCTCCATCAGCAAACCTAGTGGGTTAAATCTACTACTTAAATGCAATTTTACCTCAACACTCTCTACGTTTTTTCTACCAGTGTAAAATCCAGTCATCAAAGTGTTGTTAAACTCAGATAAATAAGGAATTCTCTTCATCTTGTAAGTAAACCCAATGTTTGCAAATTGTAAGTTCATAAAGTCATTTAATGGATTGAAAATTCTATTTGTGATTCCAGTATTCTGACCACGACCAAATGTAAATATGATCGCCATCAATGCCAGTAAAATCAATATTAAAGTTTCAAAAGAAAAATCATATTCTCTAAATCTTTGAAAAACTCCCATTTCACATATTTCTTCGTAAGTATGAGAGTAGAACTTTGAGTTCAAAGATTCAATAGCTTTGAAATAATTAGAAAGCGTTTTAAAGAACATTGATATTTAATTTTTCGTGGAATTATTATTGTTGTTTTTTTTTTTTTTGAATTAAAATGCATTTTGTTTTTTTATCACTCAAATGCAAATCGAAGACACTTTACTATGAAATATATTTTTCCAATCATAACTTTAAAAAAAATAATAATATATAAAAATTATAAGCCAAGTGGCTATTCGAACCAAAAAAAATGGACGAGTTGGGAGTCGAACCCAAGACCTCTCCCATGCTAAGGGAGCGCGCTACCAACTACGCCACACGCCCAAAGTGTGTGTAAAATAAATCAAAATTATTACTGGACGAGTTGGGAGTCGAACCCAAGACCTCTCCCATGCTAAGGGAGCGCGCTACCAACTACGCCACACGCCCTGGTAATAATTTTTTCCTCAAAAATTTTAACATTTCTAATAGACGCTACCAAAAGTATGTAATTTTTTGACTGAGTAGTTTATGTTATCAAAACACGGTCATCAAACCATAGAGACTTCACTACTCCCAATATCAGTGTATCTTCATATTTCTGAGGAATATATGAGTATGATGCTTGAGATCTCATATCTATCTGGTTTCAGTTTTATTTTTAGAAAAGATTCAATGTCAATTATAAGAGAAAGCTTTATTTAAGTGTATTTTTATATAATCAAGTAAGTTACCCCGTATTAAGTAAACCTTACAACTCATGTCTATGTTATGCCTTTCTTAAACTTAATAAAGAAGTTAACGCTTATATTTGATTTAAATTAAAGTTGACTACATATGCTTTGCTTTCATCGTGTGTAATATAAATTAACTTTACCACAACACTTCTACAACAAAAGTACAATTTTAGTTATAACATTAAAAAAATATGTTATTGAGTTAGCATATGACATAAGAACATACCGATTATAGTCAAAAAAAAACTTTTATGCAATAATTGTTGTTACATAATGCTGAAATGTAAAATTCATTAGTGTTTAGAGTTAGAGAAAAGTATATTTAAAAAATTGGCAAAGAAAGTAATTGATTTTATCGTTTCAAACTGTTACCATCATTGTTTCTGTTTTAAGCTCTTTTTGTTTTGCACCTATTGTCTATGTAACTTATAATAATCAAGTCACTTAGTGTCATTAATGAAATAGGGGTTTCATTAATCTACGTGCGGATTTTGAGATCTACTAAAGCTAAAAAGAAAAAAGACTGGTTATATTGCAGCTGATTCAATTCTTTAAAATATAATAAAATCAGTCTCACCTTGCCAATTTTTCAACATTGAAGATGATATCGAATATTCAAAAGCGGTTGCAAAAGCGTGTAAAATTCTTTAATTATACCAATTGATCCTGTTACTATAATGCAAAAGCTCAAATGTAAATTCATCACATACCAATACGTGTAATAAAAATACTATACTTTGAAAAAAAACTAAGGTGACATAATAATTTTGTATTTACAAGGGTATAAATATTTCTTAAAAATAAGCATTATACTAAAATTGTTTAGGATAGTGATTCAAGATTAAGGTTTATAGTCCTTGGTTTTCTACAACCAATTAAGAAAATATAATCAAATTTGTAAAACCAATTACTAATATTTAGAAAATATATAGTTCTGTGTAAGTATCCAAGTTTAACACGAGAAATTTTAGAGAAGATTTGATATGCATCACTAAACGCTATACCGTAGAAAATTTTATCTTCAACTTGATCAAATAAAAAAGATTAATACTCCATTGCAAAAGTCAATGTCTAAACAAAATTTATACTCAGAAGAAAGCTTATCGTAATTTATCAGAAATATTTAATTAATTTAATATTCCTGAACAACGTTGTTCTTACCTTTAAGACATATACCTTTTGTTCAATGTAGCAGTAATATTTAAATAAATACCATATTAAACTTTAGGACTTTTTACTTTATGCAAAGTCAACAATATTCATATATTTGAAAACTTTCAGTTAGAAGAACAGTTTAAATTTTATATTTTAAGTCTACCTTCTAGTGATACCACTACAAAAAAAATTTTTTTTTTATTGATCATAAATGAAATCGTTCTTTATTTAATAATTTTGACATTTCAAATAGTAATCACAAAATTACACCAATAATAAAAACAAATGTTACGTTGGGGACTTTTTTTCTAAATAAAAAAAATCACTAGGTTTAATCAATTATCAAAAAATAAACTGTCAAAAAAACTGGACGAGTTGGGAGTCGAACCCAAGACCTCTCCCATGCTAAGGGAGCGCGCTACCAACTACGCCACACGCCCATTTAATAGTTTTTTTTGAAAAATTTTTTGATTACAAATTTGTTATTTCAAAAAAATAACTAATTGTTGAAACATAGATCCTTTTATTAGGTTTACCATACTTTATAAGTCTTAGTTTTGTTGATGTTCTATGATGGTAGTTGGTCTAGTCCTTGTCTAAAACTAATAGAATATATTTATGCAAAAATTATAGTCTTCTATTAGTAATATGAACTCTACTAATAGCTGATATTAGATTAAACATTTTCTGCTTTTTGACTCTTTTCTTGCCCTTTGATGGTTTTCCATATATTAACCATTAGGAAAAAATCGATGTTTTTCTAACTCTACAAAATTTACTTCCAAGGTATTTTTGAAAATAGTAGAATAGCAAAACGGTAACTATTTTTATAAAAAATTACGGAATATTTTTCACCTACTTTTTCTTAAATTTGAAAGTCGTACGTTTGGTAAATCGTGTTTTCATTGTATTTTATTTTATTTTATTTTATTTCTTACTCTAGCAAACTTTTTATCATTGTCTTAATTGTTTACTAAATTTTAGTTTGAGACACTAAATAATCTGCTGTCTGAACACCAATATGGATTCGGCTTACTGAGTTGGGTATTTTTTTTTTTTTCTGTCTCTTTATCTGAGAAATAACAAATATCTTCATCACTGTGAACCCATACATTTCTTAATTGATAATGGTCAGATGCTTGGTAAATTTTGTTCTTTCATGAGCAAGGCTTACTAGTGAACCTAATAGATCTATGAACACTACTCTTGATCTATTTCTAGAATAAGTTTTAATGCTTAACATTATATCTTGGAATCTTGAGAAATCTTCTTTTTTTGGATACTCTTGTTGTTGCCGCAGTGAATGCTTGTATCTCTCAATTTATAGTGCATTTAACTTATTTAAGTTGATACTATATGCATTTATAATATGTTATTTAATCGAAGTGCTTTTTTTTTATTCTTGTTTTTTCGGATATGATTCTATTTCCAAAGCCCCAAGCTCTAAAGACAGCTCATTTCTTACCACCCAACAATAATTTAAAAAGTTTTGTTAAAAAATAAGTTTCACAATAGTTTCACAATGGGAAAAAAATATTGAATTTTCAGTTTAAAGATTTCAAATTACCACTATCACTTTGCTTATCATCATGTTCTTATTCTTATTTATTCAATAATAATAAAACTCATTTTAGTCAAATAACCTTAAGTAATTAATATTATAGAATTTTAACCAATGTCTATTATCTGTACTAGAAAATCAAAAAGTCAGTACCAATTGTATGGCAGTTATATTTTGTAAGCCATCAATGACAAAGCATGTAATATGATACTTTTTTCAAAATTGTTCAATTCTCGTCATTTAAAATAACTTCATTTAAATTAGTTAGTTTTTTTTTTTTTTTTATGTAATATAAGCAGTTAATAATATAAACATTGTCTATCCATATCTTGAGTGCAAGCCTTTATAAACTGTTGTAGATCTTTATTGAACATTTTAAATAACAGTTATAATGTATATTGATTCTTGATTTTGATATATAAATTTTATATAAAATATAATGTTATACCTCTAGCCGATTTTGTTGTTAATATTCTGAAGGCTTTTTATTTTACTCATACAACTTTCCTGCGACAGTATTGGTAAATTTCATCCCTCTTCATTTTTGGTGAGTCTTTCTTATTTCAATAGGAGAAATAACCATTTTTATCTGCGCACGTATATTTTACATGTAAGTACCTGTTATCACTGGCTCTGCCTTAAACTCTCGTCCAATTAACTCCAAAGTTTCTACCAAACAATCAACACAATATGCGTTTAATAATGACAGTATACTTTAGGAGGAATAAAGACTGTATAGTAATTCTTTTTTGGAAAAAGCTATAATTGTGTTATATATATAGACTTAATGGTGCATTACCTTGAAGTTAAGTTTTAGTGTTGGATTTTTAATCTACTATAATAATCTGCTGAATCTAAAAAAAAATAAAAATTTTCTTGACTTTGAAGTAATACAGTTCATAATAACTAAAATTAAAAACATGGTCATATAGCATCAACAAAGTTTTAACCAGTATTGACTTTAAACTGTTCATTTTCATTCATAGCAGAATAAACAGGTTTAATCAATTGAATAAATAAGGAGCAAAAAAATTGGACGAGTTGGGAGTTGAACCCAAGACCTCTCCCATGCTAAGGGAGCGCGCTACCAACTACGCCACACGCCCAAAGTGTGTGTAAAATAAATCAAAATTATTACTGGACGAGTTGGGAGTCGAACCCAAGACCTCTCCCATGCTAAGGGAGCGCGCTACCAACTACGCCACACGCCCTGGTAATAATTTTTAATGTCAAAATTTTTGCTCAACGAGCCAGACTATATAAACTCACGTGACTTTTTTACTATAAAAATCTATTAAAAGTAGTATAGTTTTAAGTTTTTACTTTCATCTTTAGGAATATTTGAATTTTCAGTTAAATTTAATGGATAAATAGATACACAGAAGAGTTACTTTCATTTTTTTTTGGGTGTGTGTTTTTTTTCAATTTTTCTTTTTAATCAAAGTAATAGTATATTACACATTACAAATAATTTAGCCCATTAAAACCAAATGACTACATGAACCTCAATAATTCATTTATTTAAAAATAAAATAATAAAAATCATAATATATATAACACTAAATAAATTTTGTATATATTTATTGGTCCATGACAATAATTTCTTCATCAATAACTTTCTTGACCAATTCTAGATCAGCTCTGGAAACCAACTTAATCTTCTTTGGCAATGATGACAGTTTTCTTAATTCTTCAGGTAAGACATCCTTGTCGAAGGAATACTCCTTGAATGATTCTAGACTTTTATTGACGGCATCGGCAAACTTGGCTGGGTGGGCAGTGGACAAACAGATGTATTGGAAGCCGGCATTCTTGCCATCTTTTTCAAGTTGGTTGTAGGTGGCCTTCATACCAACAGCAGTGTGTGGATCTATAATGTATTTGGATGGGTTTTCAGAGTTTTCATAAACCTTGCCGATGGTTTGTAGAATTTCTAGATCTTGGACTGATTCAGAGTCAAACAAAGTGGAAGCAGCTTTTACAACTGAAGAACCTGCTTCAAACTTGCCGTTGGTCTTTAATTCCTTGAACCAGTCGTTCAAGATGGAGCCAGCCTTGTCAGCATCATTATCAGATAGTTGTTCATAAGCTAAGAACCACAACAATCTTTCAAAGTTAGAGGAAATTAAAATGTCCATGGCTGGAGACAAAGTGGCCTTTACATCGTTAGATGATGCATATTCACCGTTTTCAGATTTCAAGAATCTATCTAAAATGTCGTTTTCATTGGTGGCAATGACCAGCTTTTCAACAGGCATACCCATCTTGGCAGCAAAGAACCCAGCAAGAATGTCACCAAAGTTACCTGAAGGAACAACAAATTTGACCTTGGCATCCTTTTTTTCATTGCTGATTTTGAAATAGGAGTAGAAATAGTATGTGATTTGAGCTAAGATTCTGGCCCAGTTGATACTGTTGACAGCACCCAAGTTGTACTTTTGGTTGAACTCTTCATCACCAAAGATTTCCTTGACGATGTTTTGACAGTTATCAAAGGTACCAGTGACACTTAGAGTTTGAACGTTTTTGTCTTGAATGGTAGTCATTTGTTCTTCTTGAATTTTGGAGATTCTTCCGTTAGGGTAAAGAATGAAAACCTTGATATTTTCCTTACCTCTTAAACCATAAATGGCAGCAGAACCAGTATCACCAGAGGTAGCACCAACAATAGTTAATTGTTTGACATTTTCTGGATTGGCAGTGTTGTGTTTGTTCAAGAAGTATTCAAATAAATTACCAACAAATTGCAACGCAACATCCTTGAAAGCATAAGTTGGACCATGGAAAAGTTCTAAAACATGGATATTCTTTTCAATATTTTTAGCCAAAGGAGTGACTTCTTCAGATCTGAAAGTTGAGTATGATCTTTTGATGATTTCCTTCAAGCTTTCAGGTGGGATATCATCTTCAGAGATGTATAAGCTCATGATTTCAAATGCTAAGTCGTTAAAGGATAGTTTCGACCACTTATCTAATTGTTCTTGGGAGATGGTTGGAATGTAGGAAGGAATGAATAGACCACCATCCTTGGCCAACCCTTTCATGATGGCAGATTCGAAAGAGATGTTTTCATTGGTATTGCTGGATCTTGTTGATCTGTATGTAGGTTTAGTTGTAGACATATTTTAAGTGGCGATTAGATTTTGGTTTGTGCTTTGTTTTCTATATTTAATAAATGAAAGAAATCATAATACTACTGAATTTATTTGTTATGGAAAATATATTAAAAAAGTAGAAAATAGTCTGAAATTTTGACTAAGGATGACTGATTGTCATTGAAATTAGCCTTTTTTTTTTTTGGGATAAAAATTTTTCAAAAGCGCTTTGGAAAAATCTGTACCAAAAAGAGTGTAGCTGTGAAAATTTGTTAACGATGATCATTGAAAGCAAATACCGCTCCGAGATACAATTTCCCTTTTTTTTTCTTGAAATTAATTATACATGTTATCATTGTTATAAAGTGATGTATATATTTCTACATATTAAAGTTCTCTGTTCTGTAGTAACAAAGAGATTTGTTCTTTTAGTTGATCTTCATTTTCTACATAGTAGTCACTTCTTCTTACCAGATCTTCCATGTAACCATTATCTTGAGATATTATTTCCTTGTTTATTTTAGCTTGTTGCTCTATATACTGCGACAAAAACTCTACAGGGTTTTTCTGTGATGACAGTTCATGGTAGAAGTTGTATTTGGGTATTAACCTTGTGTTTAACTCAGAAAGAATCTTGGTGTTCTTTGCATTCAATTCATTAATTTCCTTGTCCAATGCTTCTAACTGCAATAGGTACTGAGAATGTTCAGCCTTTTTCAAATCAGCCAGTTTTTGTTGTTGTAACTGAGGTTGTTCCATTGGGTTTTGAACTTTTACATCATAGCAGTTTTCCCCAAATGTACTTTCTTTATCAACTCTTATTTCATAATCAAATACTAATGGCTTCAACGGCTGTATACACTCTTTGATGGATGTTTGCAACAATTCTTGTAAAGAAATTTCAGTGATGGGCTTGTCATTTGTGCTTAAGTTCTTGTTAACAATGGCATATAGATTAGCATCCTTTTCCAAACTGATCAGGCCTGTAGCATGATCTATTAAATCATGGGACAGAATATGTTCAACAATCAAATTTATTAGATCTTGTGTGGTTCCGTAAGTTTTGAAAATACCGTTTTTCTTGTTCAGTTCAACTATGTGGCTAATAAACTCAGATGGCTTGACATTTTTCAATTCAATGGAAATTCTAACTTTTCTGTTTTGAATTCCAAATCTCTTGATATCTAACCCATTGAATTTGACTGTATGGTTGTCAATGTGGTTCCAAGTAATCTCAGTTGAAAGATCATCTTCGTCCACTTTCAAAGAAGAAGGATCGAAGTCTACAAAGGATATGGATATGTGCTTGATCATATCTGAAAAAAGAAAGTCATCATTACCTAGTATTTTGCCTTCTATTCTCAACTTCCAGCTAGGCTTAACATTGATATCAATATTTTCACCCTGTTGCCAAGGTTGATTTTCAGCAGTGTTACTAACGAATATTCTCAAGGTAGACTTGGTAGCTTGAGCAATTTTCTCATTGATAATATCAACACTGTTGTTGACTAAGTCTATGGTTTTTTTGTTGATGACAGTATCCAATTCCAGTTCCTTTTCTACAAGCAGATTGTAATTTTGAATCAATTTATTGTTTTCAGAGTCATCACTTAAAATAAACTTAGATATCGATGGTAGTATGTTTATGTTAGATAGAGCATCCGTAGATTTAACATTATTATTGAATGACATTTTGACACAAAAAGAAATTTGATATATTGACTTAATAAATTATGGATAGTACTATATAATACGCTCTTCGATATATACTTTTCTTTCTGGATTTATTAATATATGTTTATGTAGCTTAAAACATGTATCAACATCTAGCTTTGTTAAACAATTGTAATAAATTAAAAAAACAACTTTGGAAAAAAAAAAAAAAGAAAAACACGAAGAGAGTGGTCTTTACCTTTGAGAAATTTTATGTCCGAACTGCCAACGTCAGCTTAGCTTATCTCCGATAGAATCTGGAAAAATGAAGTAATTATGAATACAAATTCATACCAAGTTAATTTCTTGAACTTCGGTTGGATGACATCTATTATGTTCTTTTTTATAAATCAAATGCTATTTCTGTACCCATATATCCCTTTTAATACTAATGCGTACTATATAAAGCAACAATTGACTAATAAACATTCCTCATAAGGTGAATATCACATCAATTTCATTTAGCACTTAATCTGTATGTATATCTTCAAAATTCACGGACTCGTTAATTCCGTACCAAAAAAAAAATAAAAAAATAAAGGGTGAAACTCAAACGGCTAAAAACACTGGATATAAAAAGGTGGTGTCATCTAAACGAAGATAACGACAAGAATGTATACAATGTACAAGGTTCTTCAGGTAAGTTTAGTTACTGTTAATTTGTTCACAAATTTCAATCTTTTCTTTTTCTGAAAGTATACATAAAAAACATAACTAATCAACTCTATACCAATCTATAACTAGATATTTAACCAGTATTCTACGTTATATCCCTTATACTATTGTTCAATATATATGATGAGTAAAAAATCCGATGTCTCTGACAAAAATGAAAAGCAAAGGCTACAATATGATGATATTAAGTTCAAAGCCCAATCCACAATTCTAGATAGCTACATATCTGTTAACAACACCAAATTCACCGGTCCAATCGTTAAAAAATACAGCAAAAAAACTATCAACTATGTTGAACCAGATACAGATGACAAGCTTATTCAGTTTTCTGGGTTCTTTGTTTTGGGTTGGATGTTTGTATTTTTCTGTATTGCAAAATCCTTTATTCAATTTTACATTGTGAATAAATCAGACTCTCAGTACTTTTGGGAAAACTCCACAATATGGACATTCATGCTAGATAACTTGCCGTTCGTTGCATTTGTTGATCTTGTCATGTATCTCTCATTGTTTTTATGCTACCCTATTATTAAGCGTCTTAAATCAAATGAAGGTGACCGTTGGCTTAGCAAAGTCAAATACATGGCAACAGGATTTGAGTTCACATTCTTTTTTTCATGGATGGCTATAATTTACAACCTTTTTCCACATAACTGGATCACAAGAATCTTTTTGTTTTTACACTCCATCGTGTTGTTAATGAAAATTCATTCATACAGCTATTACAATGGGTTTATGTCAGAAAGACGCAGAGACCTTGTTGAGGCCCAAAAAAAATTGAAAGACTCTCCAGACGATAATGAGCTCAAGGCCATTATTGAGTATTCCAAAAGAGAATTGGATAATCAAAAAGATGAAGTCCAAAATTTGGAATTCCCTAATAATATAACCTTAAAAAATTTGTTTACATTCACAATGTTCCCTGTTGTAGTTTATCAAATAAATTATCCTAGAAATGAGAGAATCCGTTGGAGTTATGTCGGTGAGAAGATTGCTGCCATTTTTGGTATTATCTTTGTGATGATCAACATTGCTGAAGTTTTCATGTACCCTACTGCCATGAGCTTGATTGATCTAAACAAATCCAATGAAAGCTACAAACCTCTAAAGCTTGTTTTGCTATTAACTGAATTAATTCCATCGTTCATCACCATGTATGTTATTGTCTGGTACTTGATTTGGGATGCCATACTGAACTGTATAGCAGAGCTAACTCGATTTGCTGATAGGGAGTTTTATGCTGATTGGTGGAATTCTGTAACTTGGGACGACTTCTCGAAATATTGGAACGTACCAGTTCATAAGTTTTTGTTGAGACATGTTTTCCACGCTCTCAAGAACACTAAAAACAAAAAAACAAAAAAGCCAAAATTCTCAACCTTTACATCAATATTCCTGACATTTTTCATCAGTTCAGTATTCCATGAGTTTGCAATGTTCATGATGTTTAAGAAAAAGAGATACTACATTTTTGCATTGCAAATGGCTCAAATTCCACTAACAATCATACATTACAAGTTATTCAAAAACACTCCTATTCTGGCTAACATCTACTTTTGGTTTAGTATATGTGTAGGACCGGCTCTTGTATGTTCATTGTACTTAGCTTTCTAAGTCATTATGAAGTGATCGTGGTGTTATTGAGAGCCAATGGTAGTAAGTGTACGGCTCTAAAAAAAAAAAGGATTAGATACACTTTTTATGTTATTTTTATCATTTCATTAATTGATTTGCTAACTTTATTTTTTTATATACAGTATTTATATTATTTTTGTCTCTTGAATGAACAAATCTCAATAATTTGGCAAGAAGATAATCAACCAAAGTATACATCATCGAAGGGTCTTGTATCACCAAAGCAACTATTCCATACTTCATCAACAGCCTTTTCCGCCATTTCTTTGGATTTGCAAACTGGGTTGTAAGAAACACTCAATACTGCTCTTCTTTTCACACAATCTTTGAATCCACCAAACATTTTGAAAGTGGAGAACTTTCTGAAAAATTCATAGGACCAAGCACATTCCCCAGATAACATGGATGCTCTTATTTCTGTACATGCATGGTGTTTCAGATTGGACAAGTCAACTTTGAATCTCATGTTGTCGTAGTAATGAACCAGTTCGTGTGTAATACTACTTTCCAGTAAAAAGCTAGTGCTCTTGGTGATATGGTTTGCACAGATCAAAACCCCCAAGTCTGGATGAAACCCAGCTAGTTTAGTGTTATCCGGACAGATGTCACATATGAGGTGCTTTGAAGGAATGAAAATAGGAGACTTGGGTTTTTCACCTTCGTTTTTACTTGAGTTTTCGGCTTTAGAAAATATTTGTTTATCAATGTGATCAATTTGTTGTCTGTACTTTGGATGCGTTTGTGCTAGTTTTTCGATTTGTTGAGACATGAAAATCACAGCAGGAGATGTTTTCAACAGATCATCTCTATACTTGTAACAATCATCACATTGTTTTTTCTGCAATTCAGCTTCTTTATCGTCAATTTTCTCAGACATTTTAAAGTATTTGACCTAATAAAATAACCTTTAATGGAATTTATATATCTTTCTGGTTTGTTATAATATCATTATGAGTTGAATCTTGATTTATAAAAAAGAATTAAAAATTACAATATAAACCAAAAGCAGCAAAAAAAACATAACGGAATTCAAGAAAATCGGATTTAAAGAAGAAAACCTATGTCGATTTAAACATTTCTTTTTTTTTTTTTTTTGGAGAAAATTGTTCATATTCAAACTGTTAATGATTTTAATACCTTTTGGTGGTGAGAATATTACAGAGAAGAAACGATATCATTGAAAACCAACCGCATAAAACAATTTTCAATTATAAATTAATTCAAAAAAAAAAATGAATGTTTGGATTGCTGCTAGTGACAACCGTGTAGATCTGGTTGAAAAATACTTACAATCAGGAAGTGCAACAGCTAATTCCCCTGATGTCAATGGATATACACCTGTCCATGCAGCTGCTTCTTATGGACATAAAGACTTGCTAAACAAGCTAATTACAGAGTATAACGGTGATATTAACATAAAAGACGAGGATGGTGACACGCCGTTGCACCACGTTGAAGACTACGACACTTGTAAATTCATGATTGAAACTTTACATGCTGACTATAAAATCAAAAATAACGACGGATTGATGCCTGTGGAAGTATTACTTCAGAATGGTGACGACAATGATAAGGAATCTCTAAAGATGTTGACATACTTGCAAAACCTTGAGTACGGCAGTGGCTCTTACAACAACATGTTTGGTATTCATGGCTTAGACAATAATGTACTTGAAGATATGAAAAACAACTTGAAACTGAAGCTTTCCGATGACGTCAGCATCGATACATCAAATGAAATGGATGTTGAAAGATACAGCAGAATTCAGCATATCATGAACAACAGTGAGAACGTAGATGCTGACTTAGAAAAATACGTACTTGAAATGTTGCAAGAACAAATGATGAAACAATCTCAACAAGCACAGACAGAAGATGAGCAATTTATGGATAGTGCTAAAAGGCAAAAAAAATAAACCCTTTACACAAAGAGTTCCTTTTCATTAGTGAAAGCTTATTTGTATATATAGATGATAATTATATTTAATTTGAGGTCTTTTTCAACCCAATTTTACCGTTTTTACTAATATCAACTTCATAACCAATTTCTTCAAGAAGAGTCTCACTTTGAGAATCCACAGTAGTCTTCTGTTCCAATTTAGCAACAAATTCTTGATTCGCTTTATTCTTATGCAATGCATATTTCAGAAACATTACAGCTCTTTCCTTAATGAATGGTTCATTATCATCAATAGCACAGTTGCTGAGCACTACTTCCAAAATTGATTCCGCCTTCATCAAGTTTTGTAGTTCTTCAATTTTGCTTGAGTCAACTGTACTTTCGTTTTCGAAGACAAGGAATTTGGTTAGAATTTCAATGATAAGACTCTTAATATGAGGGAAATTTATGGACTTTATCTTGTTATTTTCTTTGTCAATGACTTTGGACCAGTTATTGAAGTCTGGATTCTTTTTTAGATTATCATTTAAAGTCAGCTTCCCGCCTTGCCTGTCATCAATGTGAACCGATAATCTATAACAGTTTGTATGAAGAACACCTAGCAACTTTCCAAGTTTTTCTATCCCTTTATAGTGTAAAACAAATTTTTGGCAATGTTGAAATTGGCACAAATGACTCAGTATGTCCAAATTGTTTATCAAAATATCATAAAATTTATCAGTTTTGGGGATTAATTCTATGTCAATGTACGGCTCTTCAATGCTGCTTATTGTATGTTTTTCAAATATCTTTATAATTGACATGGATACATTTTCAAGAATCATAAAAACCCATATCATTATGTTGGTTAACTGGAATGTATCAAATTTAGCACTGTTACAAAGTAAAGTTGATGATATACGACTCCATAGAGACAACATTTCATAGTTTTCATCAAAGCTTCTATTAAATTCATTTACTAATTTTCCCTCAAAATACGGTGTGATGGATTCGTGTGTCAAAATCTTTTTTAAAATCTGTAGTGACACTAGTTCTTTTTTATTCAAGCTCTCTTCATTGTTTAAATTTTCTTTATGTCTGTCAGTGAGACCATTGTATACATTATCATTCAAGACTAGAACTAATAAATAGTTTTCCAACACTTTTTCTTTGAAATCATTTTCTCTTAAAGCATACTGTAAGAATTTGTCATTTTTATTGATAATGTTATTAAAATACATCATCAGCATTGTGTCATCTTTTTCGTTTGTTGTCATGTAATCAATGGAATATATCAAATACTTGGTAATCTCATACACATCTTTTTTAACATATTGGTCAATGTCTAAGCCCAAAGATACATCTATATCCTTTCCCAGTTTGTATTTGGGTAACAATTGTGTTGCCATTGCCAAGGTCTCAACAACTCTTTCTACTATCCTCTCTTTTAAATCGCCATTTGATATCATAGAGAAAGCGCTAATTAAACACTTTGGTGTATCATACAATTGTTCCAGTTTATTTTGATCTATACCATTGGTTGATTCCACACAGAGAATGATTCTGCTATAGAGTAAAACAGCATTTAATAGTCTAATATAAAAAGAACTCACATTTTGTTTTTGTCCTATTTTTTTAAATATACCAGGAAATGCTTCAATGATTGAATACCAATTTGTGTCTCTCATTACCAGCTCTCTAGTTCTCATGTCTTGTTTAACTAATTGAACAAAGTGAGAGACTTCAGGAACAAAGTCTTCATTGTCGAGTGTTTCATGATGATTTAACAAGTTCAATAAGTATTCATGATATAAATTGAATTCCTCCACAAACATGATGAAACTTGAGATGATATATTTATATCTACACTTTTGGTTATTTACCTTTCCATGAAAATCATTCTGAAAAAAAGAAATTTTATATATGTAGTATCAGATGTGTTATAAAGACATAGACTTAAGTGATTTTTAAAATTCAAATAAAAAAAAAGTTGTTCATCCCATCTTAAAAATTGAATGAGTTTAACATTTACCAAAATCGGTAAAAAAAAAAATAAAACTAATATTTAAAGGGGGGATCCGGGAATTGAACCCGGGACATCTTGCACCCAAAGCAAGCATCATACCACTAGACCAATCCCCCATTTAAGAATTAGAATGACAAATTTTGTGTCAAATTTAAGATACAAATTCAACCTTAAAGGTTTAATCAATTAGTTTTTGATGGATTTTAGTTGAATTAACGGTATTAAAGAGTATTTTTTTTGCACATTTAAGAAAAATTACAACATTAGAAATACATATTTTTATTTGAATTTAACTCAAAATTTGAGATTGTTTTTTTTTTCTTTTTCTTGTGGATTACAAACTTAGCAGTTATATTACGATGTAAGCTGCACATAAAGATTGCAAAAAATGTTTTTTTTTATTTAATCAGTGACTTTTATATATTGAAATTAAATTTTACTGAATTGAAATTTCTTTTTTTTTTCTTTTGTTTTTTTTTTTTTTTCATTAAATGGTATTTTCATAAGAAGCAAAAGCAGTAAAAAGCAATCTACAAATGTAACAAAACATAAAAGGCAGTGAGAAATTCTCTATTTATATACATCTATAAATCATCACTTTACAAAAGTAATTCGTCGTCATCATCTTCTTCTTCAATTGGGATCTGTTTTGATTTTGAAGCAAATCCTTCCCATCCGTCATCACTGTCTTCATTCATATCAACATCAGAATCAGAATCACTAGGCTCATCTTGATCGCTGACAATATCTTCAGCAATTTCTAGCTCTTCTGTTTGATTCTTGACATCAATAGATTTCAATACCATGTACGAAAAGGTATTTTCTTTAGCCATTTGAGCAGCTTCTTTACCCAATCTAACTAAAAACTTCTGTAACAATCTCAATTCAGTACCAAATTTAAATTTGTTGTTCATTATGTAGTGGCCATGATAAGACAGTATGTGTTTAATCCAGATCAAGTTGAATTCCAAGTGATAAGAATCTATAGAGTATTCGCCAATAAATTTCAATATTCTGTTTAAATATGGCAAAGGTATGTTTTTGGCAATTATGGATATGTCTTTCAAGGGTATGCTCTCGTACACCTCATTAATAATATGATAATCGTTTAATCTGAAAGACATGATAAATGCCTCTAAGAATTCTCTTTCAGCTATAGCTTCTTTAACAGCCATAGGTGTTATATCGAAATCCAAATCGAATGGATCAAACAACACAGTGTCATCAACACTGAAAATCAATAACCCAACCGTGGAAGTGCAAGCGAATTGAGACGCAGTTGGTGAAAATTGAACAGATGTCACTCTGATTTCTTGTTTAATAGTTCTAGAAGATAAATCACCTCCTCTTCTGCTACCAGGGATAGTTTCTTTAATTACAGGCTCATCATCCTCTTCATCAGCACCTTCAACTAAATCTAAGGATCCAAATTCAGTCATTCTACTACTGTTCAGTAATTCTTGAGTACCATCCAAAAGCATATTTTTGGAAACAGTAAATTTTCTCAGCAAAACTTCATTTTTGACATCGTATAAACAGATAGAGTTATTGTCACCGGCAGCAACAATGGCTTCACCATCAAAGCTATAGTTGATAGTGTTGAAAAATCTTCCTCTATCAGAATTCTTTGATTCAAATCTATCGTTTATGTGTCTACCAACTTTGATGTCCTTAACACCATCAATGTTCCCTATTTGCTTTGCATTTTCAACATCAAAAATCAGTATTTGACCTTGGATAGTAGAGCAAGCAACGTGTTTACCATCATATCTCATAGTTAAACTTGTGACATCAGCAAATACTTCAATGGGTTCGACATCTTGTGATCTACTAAAAATACTCCATATTCTTATAGTTTTATCCCATGAAGCAGAAGCCAAAATTCCGTTTTCTTTAGAAAATTGCAAATGAGAAATTGGACCTGTGTGTCCTGATAAGGTATCCAGTAACTGACCTGTTTGAACGTTCCAGACAAATATTTCAAATGAGTCTTGAGAACCTGCACATACAATTTCACCACTTGGGTCAACAGCCAGGCATTGGAATGATAACCTTTCAGTTGAAGTGAATGTTCTGAAGTTTCTGTATCTAATCAAATCCCAAGCTTTGACTGTTCCATCCAATGAAGCAGAATATAAGACCTGTCCTCTTTGTGCAAACTTAACTTGAGTGACACTACTTTGATGCTCAGTAAAGGTAGCTAGGCAGAACCCGGAGTTGACGTCCCAAATCTTCAATTTACCATCATCAGAACCTGTAACTAATTTGGAGCCATCTGGGGAGTAGCATAAGGAGTTCATGATGTCAAAATGTCCTTGTTGTTTCAAAATATAGGATTCGGATTGCCATTCATATACAATAAGTTGTCCCAATTTTTTAGAGCCAAGCGCTAGCCATTCACCAGTTTTGTTTATGCTTAAAGTGCTGACACTGTTAGTACCTATGGATAGCTTTTGTATCAAATTGAAAGTAGGCATCTCATATATTCTGAATTCTCCTGAAGTGAAACCAACTAGTAATATATTGGATTCGGAATGAAAGGTGACTGTGGAAACTAAAGCTGGTCTATTATAAAAGTACTTTTTGTCAGTGATTCTCCAGCTATAATTAGATAGATCAATGTCTTCTTCATCTTCCGATTCTTCCTCTTCTTTTGTATTAGATGTAAACTCCCATTGGAATAAAGCCCCATCTCTAGATACTGTGTAGATTTTTTCTTGGTCGTCGCTGAAGAAGGCGCCCATTACATAGTCTTTATGTCCCGAAAATGTCATGGAGGCCAATTGTTGTTCTTCTTTTGTCAATGACCAAATCTTAGTTGTTAAATCTCTAGAAGTTGTTAATATGAATCTAGAGTCTTTTGACCAGGTTAGATTAATTAGATCGGCTGAATGCCCGGCATGAGTCCTATACTTAACAAATGGTTGAAATTCTTTTATACCATCAGCACTGTCTCCATTTTCTTCATCATTTTCTGTATTGAAGGATATTTTCCATATCTGTAAAAATCTCCGAGCACATATGGCGAAAAACTTACCACAAGGTGAAAACTTTATTTTGGATACTTTTTCTTTAAAATTGAAATGATGTAAAACATGTCTGGTCTTGAAATTAACTAATATAGATCTACCATCCACATCAATGGACAACATCAAATTACCATTGTCACTTACATCTATACAAGATACGGGCTTTCTATGTTCATAATCAAACGTGAATGACTTCGAATTTACAAGGTCATAAACATTGACACGATTGCCGACAGGAGATATTAGTTTGTTACCATCATCAGAAAATACTATATTACCTCTGTTATAAACTTGACCCAACAAATTCGAAAAATTAAAGTTGCTTTTCATATTTATGCTTTTCTATAAGGGTATCAATGATGAATTGTGTTTTGGTTTTATAATATAAGGAGTGTATACTAAAATTAAATTACTTTGAAATATATTTCAATACATTGAACTTGCTATACAACGATGAAGAGTAAGCAAGAAGAGGAAAAAAAAAGAAACATCCTTAGACTTTGAAAAAAAAAAAAAAAAGAAACTTTAATGGTGCATGTTTCCCGATTTGGATTGAAGCGCTACCATGGATTGATATTTTATTTTTCAATTAAATGCTCTATAATAATCAAATAACCACAACACATACACATACAACCACCCATATTAACATATATCAACATGCCAGCCGCATCAAAAAGTCCTGTTGTAGGTAAAATGAGTAGCAGAGTCTTAAACATGAAGTTTATGCAAAGAAAAACAAATAAAGTTGAAGTCTCGGATACACAAGGAAAAGAACAAAATAATGATGAGGAAAAATTTCAAATTAAGGATACATCTGAGTGGAGTTTTAGTTCAAAAAGAGCAAGCGGTATTGCAAACAATCTAAAGAATAAAAAGCTTAGAGTAGTGAACACTAAAACACCAATCACCCTCAGTCAAACGGTGCTTAATAAGAAGATTTCTAATAATGAAAGTAATAATAATACCTCTCTTATCGGTAAGAAACAATTAGGCATTAAAGATGAACTTGAAAAGGAATTGGAAAAGGGAGTTGAAGAAGAAGTGAAAGAAAAGGATTTAGAAACATTATTCAAAGAATCTAACGAAATGAATAAGAAGTCAAAAAAAAGAAAACATAATAGCGAAGATGATTTGAATGAAGATAACAAAACTTCAAAAAAAAAGAATAAAATAAATAAATAATTTGTAAATTCATGACTTAAAATGTTTTCTTAATTTTTATTTGAAAGGCTACTCATTTCTTTTTCTTGTTATTGGAAGCCTTTTGCTCCTCTTCCTTGAAGGAAAATCCTCCCTTGATTACAGCATCTCTAGTTGCTGAGTTAATATGTTTGAATCTATCAGGTCCGATGTGTGTACCAGTAAACCACCTAGCACATGCCACAAATACGTTTTTTGCATCCATCAACGTGAGCAGATGAAGCATTCTTGATCCAGCAGCTGTTTCGCCATCATCATCACAATCAGAAATAATGTTTCCGGACTTTTCATCAACAAATCTATAAGCTGTCATGATGTGTCTACTTCTGGCAATTTTGTTGTCTGTTTTCAAAAGATCAAGTTTTCGGAAGGCTTCATCCGGTGAGTTAGTTCCATATGCATACGAGATGAATGTTGATCCTCTATCTTCGATGGGAACACTGACAATCCAGCCTTCAAATGGATCGGTATTCTTTAAGCTTGAATGAAGATCAAGATCACTGACGTTTTGGGTTACGCTTTCTATAAACATCTCATCAAGCTCTTCCAAGTAACCATTCCAGTTTTCACTCAGCTCAGAAAAAAACTCAAACAAGCACTCAGTTCCTGAGTATATGTTGTCCAACACATCATCACATTTTTGTTGTACTATTTTAAAAGCATCTTGATTGTTCTTGTATGCTTTTTCCGAGCCAACATAATCAATCATCAAAATATTAGGCTTTTCTGTTTCGGGATACTTGAAGTTCAGTGACACATGAATCCGCCAGTCAGTATAGTTAAGAACTGAGTATATGATTCGACCGTTATTTTGAACTTCAATGTTTTCCGGGTATATAGTTTCGATGGCAATAAGCTCGTTTTCAGCTTCTTCTGATAGCACCATTGTAAATACTTGGCTTAAACCTAAAGTCTTTCACCTTAGTAGTGGGTGTGTACTTAGTATTCTTTGGGGTTGATATATATTTCTATATTTTCTTTTTGAAAAAAAAAAATGTATCCAGATTACAGTCTGTGAATGTCAGTTTCTTGACTTTTTTGTTCGGATATAAGAAGTAATAGTTCACAGCATAGTAAAATATATATAAATTTGTTTACATACAACTAATATTTGTTTATATATAATTTAGTTTACAATTTAAAAAAATAAAAAAGCTTTATACAAAAACCTAAATTAAATAAAACCACAACCTATGGCAATAATTACTATAAATATAATTGAAATGTAAAGTTTTACATTGCAGAATTAAAATTAGGAAAACTCTATCCTTGCTTTTCAGCCTAAGACTATTACATAAACACATATACAGATAATTACATCAACTTCTTCTACGTGCCTTCTGCTCAGCAACTAACAAGCTATATCCCGCTAATCCGGTTTTGGTCTTTCCTTGAGGTTCCGATTCAGGCATTAGTAGCGGTTGAATAATATCGGGTAAGTACTTTGAAGCATCAAACGGTGTTATTTTCATTGCAACCAAAGGGCCAAAAATTATAATCAATAAACTTGACATTATAGTAAAATAAACAAAGACCATGACAACAACATTTCTTCTTATCCTTCTTTTTTCACTGAGAGAGAGTACCCTTGGACTGATTTGTTCGCTCGGCTTTAGCCAAAATAAAACAAAACTATGGAATCTGTCAATGCATGGTATAAACAATAGTGGCGTTTGAATCAATAGCAAAAAATGTCCTATTAAAAAATCTGATGTAAACCACGACATCTCAATCCATTTACATATCATTTCTCTGAAAGGTTGACTAAATGCTCTTCTTCCTAATTCAGAGCTGAACCATCTACCAGTCCACCAGGCTTTATTGCTTCTATCGGTACTGGAGATTTCTTTTGTCAATAGGAAACAGCTTATAACTGTTATGACTAGATTTTGTATACATACAGATACAGTCAATGCCAAGAGGGACATTGCAACAGATCTTCTATGCAAAACCAAAATAAATTGGAAGAATAATATGTGGTTAATGACAGCTAATGAATGAGCTAGAGTTGACAACAAAGTAGCGTATTTCTTGAAGATAACTGACAATATAGGTCCTGTGGTTATTGATACAAATCCAATCATTACTAAAACAATGAGGTTAACAGCCATGGGCCCAATAGAAGTAACAGATGCTCTTAATAAAAACCTGTTTTCAATGTCTAAGTCTTTTGTTACTTGGGAATTTGCAAAACTATAACTTGATAAGACAAAGCATGTAAAGAATACCTTATTTAAGACCTTATTGAAGAATAGAGGTAGCTTTGATGGTGACTTAGAAAATAGTGTAGCAACATATTTTCCAGATGAGTTTTTCCTTGTCTTTTGCTTTTTGGTTCCAACAGTGGTTGAACGTAAATCTTTGATATAGCCGATCCATGACCCTTGGGTTTTGGTTTTAATATAAGAAGAGGATTTTACACTCTTATTTATACTATTACCTGCACTCAACCATCTCAAATATTTCTTATAATCCAAGAAATAATCATTCCATGAGAATTGATTTGGATTAAATAAAAATGGTGCGATGATTAACGCCGACAATGTCATCCAGAAATATAAAACCGAAAATTCCCACGCACTAATAGACGCTGCCAATAAAACCAACAATGTTGTCACTGAATAATAGAATGCCTCAGGAGCAAATCTTGAATATAGTCTACTGAAGGAAGTTCTAGTTGTTGCAAAACCTCTACCTGTGGCTATGTATCTAGCACCGCCTACAGTCAAGTCATTTATTACTGATGTGGAATAAACTTTACAGACAAAGACTTCAAACAAAGGCGAGAATGATAAAAAGTGCTTTGATATTCTTGAAATAGCCTTCCAAGTGCCCTTTTCCATGAGCTCCTGAAAGAATAATGGTAAAAATGCAACTAAAAAGACTGAAAAGATACTCAATATTGATCTTCTTAGCCATTTTATAACTGGAATTATATTTGAGCATTCTCTTGGGTATTTTGGATCTGTATATGGAACATTCTTGTCATAGTAACATAATACTGAATTGGAAACAACAAAGGACAAATTAACAAACAATAAAATGTACATTTTTATTGAAGCAACTATTAATATATTGTTCAAATGGAAACCAGCATGACCATAAAAAAATGACAAAAATCGGTCCAACGGTAATTGTGTACCCAAATAGTAGTATTCCCTTGATAAAAACTGTTCACCCATACCTGCACCAATCTTAGTGGTAAAGTTTAGAATTGAGCCAAAGCCCAAGTCTCGTCCCTTACCACATTGAATATATTCACAATGCTTTATTCTTCCACCTCTCATCAATGCATTCATACCAGAGTAGATGTCTTCGTTTAAATGCAATCCCTTTTGGCCCTTGGATACACCACCTCTAGTTGTGACAAATATGGTATTGAGAAAATCAGGATGACCATAATGAAGTTTCCCACCTATTTCAGCCAACGTTCTTGCTGTTAATGTTCCAAATGTTTGCTCTTTACCTGCTGCAACATCCCCTAGAACACCAATATTTTCACTAAAGATGTATTCCCTAGTACCAATTATTGCAACCGGAGACGTTTGATTTTGCCAAAATGAATTGTATGATGCTTGCATTTGATCTGGGGAATCCTCAATGTAATTTTCAAATGACGAATACATCATATTTCCCATTTTTGAGTCTTCTTCCATAAGCTTTTTTCCTGATTGGACGCTGCTGATGTTAAGTTCATTGTGGTTTTCAAAGTTCATATTTTCAAACTCAGATAAAACATTTCTGATTTTTAGGCATTCTTCGATATAATTATCTTGGTTTGCATCAATTAACTGGAGGAATTCACCTCTTGCAAATATTATACTGTGATTCTGGTTATCAGCCTTTCCATCTCCTAATATTGGGTTACCACTTAAACGTATTCTGTATTTTGGAACTCTTTCTCCATGTTCATCAAAGCCACAACTACCATCCAATAAACAGGAGTAATATTCTACTTCATTTGTCTCTGAATCCAAGACATCTTCAATGTATGATATTTGTAACTCGGGATAAGCTCTTAATAAATATTCAGTACTCTCTTTTTCTTCGTTATCAAATTGCGCCAATCTTTGCATAGATACCAATAATCTATACTTTCTTAAAGCAATAATTGACGCTCTTTCGGATCTTTTGTGATAAATATCCTCGTTTTCAACTTGCTGCTTGAAATTATCATCAACGCTCTCGCCTCCTTTCTGAAGTTTGTCAGCAAAATTACTTTGATCTTCTACATCATATAATATTTTAATGGCTTTGCTATAGTTCATAAAACCAGTAATTGTTCTATACAATGTTTGTGATCTTAATGAAGCCCAAATTCTTGTTCTTAAAACATACTCTGGTAAAGCTGTTTGAAAGCCAACAACAGCCAAACACGCTGTAATTGGTGCATTGCCTTTAGATTTGATTTTTTTTGTTGTTTCAAATTCAGTTTCTTTTAATTCAGGTTCAATACTTGAGGTACTGGATAAATTATTTTCAGCCACTAACTGTTTTGTGTCCTGAATGAAATATTTCCACTCTGAGGCATGTAAACCTTTTAAATATTCAAGCAAAGAGACTTGTGAGCTTGTGTCTCCTGTTTTTATAATTTCTTTCAAAGATAACATAATTTTTTCTTTATAATGAGGGATTAAGACTGTAAAAGAAGGCATCTCATTTACTGGGTAACCGTTTGGAATTGAAGTTGATAGTGACTGAGCAAAAAATGTTATTCTTCTTAGAGCTTCTGGCTCTGTCTTAAAAATATTATTTTGACCAAATGTATCCTCTTGATTGAAAAAGAAGTTTGGTTCCTTTAAAGTCAACTTTGATCCGGATTTAGAACGACTATAAATCAAGCTTTGGACATGATCAAAAGATATCAAATGCTCTCTGTATATTGAAATTACAATAGAGTTCCATATTTCAGATATTAAATGGATTTTCATTGATGGATCAGCAACGTCGGTATTCAAAATTTTCATATAGATTCTACTTGGTAAGCGAGAGAAGATATTTTTCCAAGGAGTCCATATAGAAACACCAACCTTTAATGATCTGCATACTGAAAAGAAAGTGTTACCAATAATATACCACAAATATGTATCTAAGAAAAACAAAATAAAATCAACAACAATAACTAATACCAACAAAACATGCTTTTGATGCTTGCAGATAATGTCTCCAAATATCAAAATATCTGCAGAACATCTTCTGAATTTAAGCAAACTTAATTCTCTTAATGTGTCTTTCAATGATAAGGTCAAGAAAAAATAGGATTCCAAAAACTTGAAGAAGAATATTGATACCCATAGAGCAATTGATGCTAACTTTGAAGTGTTCTTCAAAGGAACTACAGAATCTGTAAAAAACACATTGGCCAAATATTCTCTTCCTTTTTTTTTGAAGTTAAAGAAGTAAAGTTTATTTAGAGGTGTAACAGAGAAATAAGTGACTAATCCCAATGAAGAAATAAATTGAATTGTATAGAGTACAAGTACTAGCCCCCCACGAGGTAAATAACCTGTTCTGGAGTTGCCAAGTGGATTTTTAAGATTATCATTAATGAATCCAATGTAGAAAGTAGGCAATGTAATAATACACATTATAACAAAAGTTAAAAATATTCTTTTGAGAATTGGTGTTGAGCCAGGAAAGTTTCTTGGGCAAAAGAGCATTTCACCAAATAGAGCTAATAAATTTATTAAAGCAGCAATTGATCCTGAAAGCGACATCAACGACAAAACCCATTCTGTTGAAGGTGGGTTGTTAAGAGTTTCCTTATAACCCACCGTGTATAATGGTTTTGAGTTAAATACGGTGTAGTACCAAAAAACACAAACATGAATGATCCATACTCTGTTAAAGTTGGTAAAGACGTGATACCATGTTCTGGACTCTTTGTAGGTTTTTTTAAAATATTGGTTCCAGTTGCACTTGTTTAAGTACATATATCTTTCATGGGTAGGATATTCATACAATTTTTTTTTACTGCAATTTTCTAATGGTATTTTTAATAAACTTTTTCTAAACCAAAAGTGTTGATTTATATCATCATAACCAATTATACTAACATGGTCTTTGTTTTTCTGGATATACACATTTTTGTCTAATGGTTCATATTGCTGGTCTCGATAGAAGTTGTAGATTGGAGTGATTACATGATCTAAAAATGTACCAGCATTAACATCATCTGCAACATTGCTTGACTGATTATTAGTTAAAAAGTAGTATCTGTCAATGCATGTTTTATAAATAAAGCATAAACATTCTGGCATATACCTAACTTGACCAGCTTCTCCCCATATTAACAAATACAAGCTTATTTGTACGACATAATCAGTTACAGTCAAACTTTGAAAGTTATTTAGCCATAACTCTTGCAACTTTCTAATGTTTAATGATTCCTTTTTTTTTGTTTTACTTCTAAAGTCATCATCATCACATTTAGATGCAAAGTACCACTTTCTAAAGTTTGCATGCTCCCCTCCAATGTAATCTAAATACAAAGATGTAATTGCTTTTAATGGGCTCATTCTACTAGCTCTTGAATCTAACATTCTCAAGAAATAGTCAAAAATGTTAGATGCGTTTTCATTTTGAAAGCCAAACATATTTGATAAGTTTTTAAAGATAGCTGCAATATCAGATTTTGCAATAGGCGCGAAGCGGTCATCCCACATTGGGTAAGGATCGTATTCATGTTCAAATGTTTGAAAAAAAGCATTATCAGCAAAATTCTTTTGAGAAATGCTTTTTTCAATACTATCATTGGTAGACGTGTTATTTTCATATTTGTTTTCTTCAGAAGAATTAGTAGAAGAAAAATCATCTGATTCAATGTGAGGTCTAGATTTTGCATATGCACCCGTGACTGGTGCTCTAGGAGTTTTAAAGTTGTAGTTTCTTGCACCAGTACGCCTTTGTTGCAGCTTTGAGTAGTGGTGATAAGCGCTTGGTGGCTGTTGAATGCCTGTGTGAGGATAATATTGAACACCTAAATCATCGCTTTGGCCAAAACTAGAGGTAGAAGATGAATTTGTATCTTCTTGAGACAAAACATCTTCTTTTTTGTCATTGTGGACGGAAGTCTCGTCATTGATGTTATTTTCAACATCTAGATATGCATTGTTTAAATAACGTGCACTTCTTTGATAGTTTTCTAGAATACTTAGCTGATCTTGCTCATCTATTCCAATTGAGGAGGGGATCTCGTTAACAGTCAGGTCCTTTGAGACTTTTGCCTTTTTGGAGTTCCAAGAAGACTTTAATTGGCCTTTAACACCAGTACTGATTAAATTAAATACTGAGCTTGATTTTTTACCATACTTTTCTGTGTTGTTTTTGTTCACCATGATGTAAGCAGAAAGTAGTTGGGCTATAACTTGAGAACCTTCCTACCTAGTATGATTCCTAAAAAGAAATATACATACAAAAACATTTGATGTAACAAAAAGAAAAAAGAAGTTAAGCAAAATTACAGTATGCTATATATAGCTGTTAGAAAAGCTTTATTACAAATGGTTTTTATAGGATTTGTTGTGATGTCGTTTTTGTGTTATTTTTTTTTTTTTAAAGAAAAAGTATTTACTTTCCAGAAACGGGTTGTTTGTTTAAACCTATTTTTCTTAGCCGCGTTTTTAAAAGACGGAAATAAAGATGGACTTATCGCCCTTAAAAAAAACATATCTTTATCGGTGGGTCATATTGCTAAATAGTCAGGTCACCTTATAAACTCTACTTCATATATCTGACTTTAACGATTAGAAAATAAAAATAATTAGACTACAGCAAAATATGACGCTTTCTACGCAATGAGAACATTTGCTCTAAAGAAGTTTATTGTAGATTTGAATCTCATTCGGCAAAAGGTAGCTGTCCAATCGGATAAATATAACCTTAAAAAATAAAAATCACCTTAAATTGAGTTTGTGTTTTAAACCCGTATTACCTCATCGAACAAGCTATTTTCTATTTTTTTTTTCATTATATATAAATTATACAACATTCGGAGCAAATAAATTCATTATATATAATAAATATGTATAAAGCCAATTATCTATTTAACAAAATAAATCAAGAGCTTTTTTTTTAAAAAAAAAACCAAACCATTCTAGTTTAATATAAAAGCTGGAAAACTTAATTAAAAATATTACAAAATGAAATTGCATAAGTATGCTTTATTTTTTACTTTTTTTGTAAGCTGTATTCATTGTCACGAGGACATGGACATGAATATGGATAACAATCAGCCTGATGAAGGAGAACTTGTTCCGATAGCACATGTAGGGGGCCATAACCACGGTATGCCTATACTTGAAATGCCGTTAAAACCTGCTGAAAGGCTTTATTGGGAAAACTACAATACTACCACGTATTTTACGTTTGATGAAACCAAATTCAAGCACAGAATCAAGAAATCATTTTTGAATTATCATGTTTTTATGATTGTAACTCTAACAGTAATATCATATCCTATCTTGTTGGCTTTGAACAGTATCAATAACAAATGGTATATTTTTGCATTGATCATTAACTTTTTTTTTGTAATATCGGGGATGTTTTCCATCTTGGTATTCCACAACCAGCTTAAGAGAAATCATATTCATTTGTACGAAAACAACTGCTACTCTTTTCTAAATGTACTTTTGACAACATTGCTTTCTTTACACCTAATCAGTGGAATAGTCAAAAAAGGCACTGAGTTTTATTTATTTGGTGAGCAAAAACGTGATGCATATGATTATGAGATGTTATATATGGTTCCTGATTCTGATGAAAGAGACAACTCGCTTACAGAAAACGAGGAAAATAGCAGATTCTCTGGTGAAACTCGTCACCAATCATCTAGCAGCGATAATGAAAATAATCCAATCAGCTCTTCTAGATACCGAATGGACTTAACTACAGGTAGATTTGATAACAGTGCAAAGAAATTGACTGACAAAAGAAACAGATTCTATAAAAGAGTCTATAGTATACCTATGATTAAGACAATGAGCATTCATTTTCATAGATTATTTTCCTTTATTTTCAACACACTAAACTACTTAATCTTATTTTACTTGTTCATCCATTGTGGTATGGGTCTAGCAATAGGAAATTTGTTAGGAACACCGAAAATCAGAATATTTAATTTACTTGCTCACTGGATCAAAGGTGGTGTGTTTATGATACTAGGTATTGTTTCTGTTTCCAGATATTGCGGGTTTGGAAAAAATAAATCCTGGGGTTGGAACTTATCAATATTGAAGAAATCTGATTATTACAATGAGGTTACAGGAAAATACAATATTCCTCTTTGGATTCGTATATTTGGTAAATCCGGAGTTAGCATGGAGTTTGTTGAAGTATTTTTGGTTTTCTTTTATGGATCCACCAATATCTTCCTTGAACGTTTGGCTTCTAATGGCGGAGCATGGACTGCAAAAGATCTACAGCATGTTTCTATTGCATTTTTGTATTTAGGTGCTGGATTGTGTGGGTTACTTGTTGAATTTTACATGCGCGATACCCGGTATGATCTAGCAATCAAACAATATAAAAAAATATATGAAGAGGAAAATCAGAGAGAAATTAGTCAAGAGGAACTAGACGATATCATTGTAGCAAATCCAGGGTACTCAATCAATCCAATGGGTCCATTTACAATATTTTGGACCGGCCTTTTAATGTCAAAGCATGCACAAGCATCTCAAGTTTCCACAGCTGTTCATGTTCAATGGGGCAGTTTGTTGACATATGGCTCACCATTTCGAGTTATTTCCATGATATACATGATGGTGTTCCCAGCAAATAAAGTAGGAAAGCCACAAAGACCATTTACTGAGTTAATTTCAAGCTTTTGTTTGCTATCAGGTGGATTGATATTTATGCAATCTACAGATCAGGTTATTGAAGCAATGGAATATAGAGGATACACCGAAATGTTTACTTTTAACATTTGCCTAGGATTTATGTCTATATTGATGGGATGGATTATTGCTTTATTTATTGCTAAAGATTGGTTAGAGGCTAAACAGAATGAGAACCTGGAAAATACATCTGAAAGTCTATAAAATTGATTAAAAAAAAAAAAAAAAACGTTTTGATTAAAACAAGTTTTGAAAACTCACAAATATATATAATACAACTAGTCAAATTAAAAGAAAAAAACTAATGAAGTTTTTATTGCTATTGTTTGGCGCTGAAAGAAGTCTCTAACAACTTCAAATCAGTACCCAGTAAATAATTATTTGTTGAAACTATTATAAAAATTTATTAAGAAATTAAAAATTTTTTTTGCTGGAAATAAGAATGATTTTTAAAAAAAATTTGGAATTATAGACAGTCTGGCCGAGCGGTTAAGGCGTTACACTCGAATTTTTTGCCATAAACAGTGTATTATGGGAATTTTACCTAAGCAAGCAATGTAATGGGTTTACCCGCACAGGTTCGAATCCTGTGGCTGTCGTTCTTTTTTTTTAAGTCTTATAATAAAATTCGTTTTGTTTTTTTTTGGCGATGAGTTTTCTATATTTTTATTTTTCCTGTAATCATTTTTAACTGTTAAAGATATGAAAACCAGCAATGATATACAATAGTGCACCTCCACCAGAGTTCAAAACAGTGGAGGAAAAGCTGGTTGAGTTTGATATAAAGCTCAAGGAAAGAATCATAGAGGCACGCGAACTAGCCAAAGATGATAAACAAAAAGGATTGAGAGAAGGACTCCGAGAAGATTCCGAGATATTCAAGATAACAAATGAAAAGACAAGATATGTTTTTGATTTGTATTACGTTGAAAAGACGATGCCAAGAAAGGTGTATGAATGGATTCTAAAAGAAAAACTTATAGACACACTGCTGCTTGCAAAATGGAAGAAAAAAGGATACGAACAACTCTGCTGCGTTCGATGCATTAATAGAAAGGAGTTTTTGACAGGAGACAAAGTTTGTATTTGCCGAGTATCTTCCAATGGACAAAGCAGAGCTGCCAAGAAAAAGAAGAAAGTCAAAGAAGGAGAATATAATGAGAGTGCTGTATGTACATTGTGCGGATGCAGTGGATGTGCAAGCAACCCTTAAGCGATAATTACTGAAGTTTAAATAGACAGGATTTTCAAGGGAAGAATGGATCCCTTTGTGTGAGTTCTTTATTTTTGTCTAGAACGATATGTGTGTTCGTGGCTTTTTCTTTAAATTGGCTTAAAATCAGCACATGTGGGTCCTTAAAAAATACCGCACAACACACAGAATTTATTTTTATTTTTTTTTTTAAAAGAAAACTCGTGAGTTGAGTAATTATATTTCCTAAATAGGCATTAATAGCATTTTTATCCCACAAAGTCCAAGTTCTCCATGCCTTTAACTATTAAAAAAACGCCAACTTAACCTTTCTCCCTTTTTTTTACGATAAGTTGGTCGCTTTCTCTTTTTTTTCCATTCATGGCTGAGTTTAACTTCATTAACGCGTTTTTTAATGAATAAAAGGTCTTATTAAACTTTAAACTAGTTATTAAAGCTAGCAAACCAAAAGCCAAGAATAAATTCATAACATACAAAGGTTAAAAGAAAAAAAGGCAATATTCTTTTTGTTTTGAGAAACCATTTGAACTTTATATGTACATTGTCGCATAAACTATTTGAAATAACTAAACCAATTAATTCAAAGACGACATAAAACTTCACTTCTATAAAACCGGTCTAAGCTTGTGATAATTTCAACAAGGTTTCTTATTTATTTGATTAGAGTTTTGTGATTTAGTGGTATAATTGATATTACTCTAGTGACTTCTCCTTTTTTTTTTCCCAAGCTCTGTTGAGATACTAAACCTTCATACACATTCATCATTTTTTAGTAGTAAGAGGGATAATTTTTCTGTTTTTTTGAGCTTAATACAAATAAAAATCTTTTATTTGACTGCCTTCATAATCAGCAACCAAGTATTTATAAAGATAAAACATAAACATACTTATAATGACTGATAACTGTGTTGATACCGGAAAGCTAATGAACTTTCAAGTTTCCTCTTTGAATGAGGTCATTAACTCTTCAGCTTCCAATAACTACCAAAGTAAAAATTTTAAAACCAACGTACGTTCCATGGAAAGTGCAAGTGAGTCTGAAAAACCAACTAAACTACTTCCATCACCAATTTCTAAAGACTCTTCTAATAGTATCAATATTGCGCTGAAAAGATCTTTGGATGATGAAACAGATTCTAAAGATAGAAAGAAACTTAAGGTTGAAGAAAATGCCGAAGATTTTCCACTGAAGACAGACTATGGCTCTTTAGAAGATCTATTGCAAGAGATTGGGTTACCTAACACCAAAGCAACTGGACTTTACGATGACGATACGAAGCCACCCTACTCATACGCAGCAATGATTGCCTTGTCTATAATGGTTTCAGGAATGGGTCAACTAACATTGTCTCAAATATACCAATGGATATCTGCTCATTTTCCTTTTTACAAGCTAGGAGATTCTGGTTGGCAAAACTCAATTAGACACAATTTGTCATTGAATAATGCGTTCTTCAAAGCTGGTAAGTCCAGTGATGGAAAAGGTCACTTTTGGAGATTGACACCTGGACAAGAGTACAAAATATTGAAAATCCAAGCCAAGCCAAGTAGTAGGAGCAAAATGAAAAAAGTTCCATTTGATACAACCAAAATGAGCAACCTTCCAGAATTAATTAGTAGTTCCACTTCAACTTCCCATGATGCCACAAAGGAGGACGATACTTTGGTAAACTCGTCTAGCAATTCTTCTATATCATCAAAGGAAAAAGAAAGATTAAAGAATGTAACCCAGACAATCTCATACCACGAAAACAAAGAGTTTGGAAGCGCCAATAATGTGTTAGCTACTCCAATGAGATACATATCCAGTACGAATTGTCCGGTTACTGCCGACGCCATTAATAGTTTGAAGATTCAGTTTGACAACGGTAGAAACCAGAATGATAATGAGCAAACATATGTGAATTTCAGCGAACAACCGTTCCAGTGCTCATTCAACACATCATTTGAGTCACCTAAAATGGCACCAGATATAGGTTCGTCACCATTGATAGAATGCCACTCCAGAAAAAACCTCAGTGGATCTAATAATATTAAGGCATCTTTGGGAAGAGCTACCGGAACTGCAGTTGAAACGCCTTGTAGAAACAACAACATGGATTACGATGATAACTACAACAAGTTGATAGTAGGTAACGTCATGCTATCAAGAACGCCGCTGAAGCCTGTAACATCTCCATTGAGCGGGAATTTTTCAAACATGAACAACCTTCTACCAAACAGCTTGAATCTTCTGCAAAGACAAACGCCAAGATGGAACACACCATCATATGACGATTTGTTTGCAAGTCCTTTTTTTAAATCACCATCAAGAAGCCATCACTTTGGCGGCAGTACGGGAAGTAACTTTTTATATTCGGAACAAATTGGTACTATCCATCAAGCAAATGCGTATGGTGGCTTGGAAAACATTGACAATGCTTTGAGTGAAGGCAATCTTTATACCTCTAGAAAGTACTCAGACACTGACACGAAGGAATTTGTTGCTAATAGTCCGCTCAAGTTGAATGTGGAAACACCTCTGAAACACCTAGAACCAGCTCTAATGGGATTGAAAAGCAAAGGCAGTAACACGGAAAATACTGAAGATGTTGAAATTTAGATAATATATATACATACCTACAATGTTGCTATTTCTTCAGCTAATAACACATTGATTTTTGTTAGAGATTGTTTTCATTTGTTGTAATGTTGACATACTCGAAGAATTTGTATGTCATTATTTGCGTGTACATCACGTGTCATGACTGGAAAAAAAAAAAGGGCCAAAGATTCTCATCACTTTTTTTTTTTTGGAGCCTAATTTTCAACTTCGTGATTGTCTGCATTTGTAATTTAGTACAAATTGAAGAAGAGCTGGCTTACCAGAATCCACAACATAATGGTAGATATACCAGTGATGAAAAGTAAAAAGTTCAGTATACCAATGCTCAAGGACTTTGATGCACTTCTTCACTGTAATATATGTAAAGATATACTCAATGTTCCTGTACTGACCCCATGTAACCATACATACTGCTCGCGTTGTATTCGTGAATATCTGAGGAATTGCAATGAAAAAAACTGTCCACTATGCCTCAACTCTTTGAATGAAAGTTCCTTAAGAACAGAGTTATTGTTGAATGAAATATGTAAGTGTTATAAGAACGAAATCAACGAAATATTCCTATCATTGACAAAGAAAGATATAACTGTTGAAACTACACCAGATGAAGTTAATTCTGTTCAAGAAAAGAAGCAAACCACACCTTTTAGCATATTTAAACCTTCATTTCAAAAAACAAGTATCAATAATACCAAAAAGACAAAGAAAAACTCTAATTCCATAGTAGATATGCTTTCCAAAAAGAAAAAGCAAAAAATAGAAAATGATGACAATGAATCAAAATGTCCCATATGTAACCAAGGGTTTCCACTAAAGTTTCTTCAGGAACAACATATAGACAAGTGTTTAGAAAAAACCAAAAAACCTGAAAAGACAGAAATTATAGATTTACTAGACGATCAGTCAAACCAACTGGACTCTAAGTCCTTTGCATGCGAAGAAGAGGTTTATATAGACGATGATTCTAGTATCACGATAGATGAAACTAAAGACAATGAATATATCAAAAGCTACTTGCAAAGTGCACTGAAAAGCAATCATATAAACGACACATACATACCTCTCCCGAAATTACAACTCCACGATATTTCAACGTCAGCCTTGAAGCAGAATTTAAGTAGATATAATCTGAATACACAGGGACAAAAGTACAATTTAATCCAAAGATGGAAACAATGGGATGTATTGTATACAAGCAACTTTGCTGACAACCCGAGTCCTAAAGATATCAAAGAGTTGCAACTTGAGTTAAGTAGATGGGACGTACTGAATAATAAGCCTATAGTTGTGACTTCGAACTCGAACGGCAATGGAATTAATGACTCCCATAAAGCCACTGATGTTTACTCCATGTTTGATCATAAGAGAATCGATATTAAGGACGACAAGTTCTCCAGACACCAATGGGAACTTAGAAACAAAAAGCATTATAAAAAACTGATCATTACTGCCAAACGGAATTCACTTAAAAAAAAGCAAGATGATGTTTCAGTTAAAAAGAGTTTATGATTTTCGCTTTATATATATCTGATTTATAATTCATCGAGGGCTAGTTCTTCTTCTATTTTTTCATTTTCCTCATAAAGAGCATCCAAAGAATCGTTTAAATCATTTGTTGGAGATGCAGATCCAATGTTTTTGACAATGCTGGCTCTGATTTTTGGATTTGAATTTTCATGCTTTTCAATCTCTTCAATTTCCCTTTCAATGTAATCTTCAGCCTCTTCTAGTCTTTCAAAAGTCTCGTCAATTTCTTCTTCTTCCTCTTTCAAATCCTCTGTAGGAACAGCCTTTTCAACAGTGGTTGCTTCAGGTTCATTCTTGATATCTTTTGAAATTTCTTCAAGAACACTTTCCTTGATCTCAGGTTGGTTTTCAACACTTAGCAGCTCTGCAGCAGCTTCTTGTTTATCCTCAACTTCAGTAGGTAAATGAACTTCAACTTCTTCTGGCAATAGTTTCTCCACTCTCGAAGCCCTATCGTGGTCATAGCTGTCTTCAGTATTAGTTTCAGTAGGCAAATCTTCCAATTCACCAACAGTGGAATCATTACTCTCAGGAGATGCGTGTTCTTCTTCATAAACTGTTGTTGCTTCCTTTCCTTTGCTTTCCAAGGCTCCACTATCTGAGTCAGTGGTAGACTTGACATTCAATTGTGTTTCAGTAGCAACAGGAGTGTCTTGAGTGGTTGTTATTGTAGCAACAATAAGTATTTCTTCAATATCTTCTTCTGCGTTAGGTGCTGTTTGAATGGAAACCTTTGGCTCTTCAACTTGCTTGGTGGATGTAGCTTTTAGAATTTCTTCAACATCTTCTTCAACATTAGGAACAGTTTGGATCTTGAAATCTTCTTGAGATTGCTTTATAGCTACATTTTCATCATCAGTATCATCTGTGTCTTTGAAATCATCGTTTGACAGTTCGTCAACTTCATCTACAGTTGGCTGAGTTGTTTGTGTTTCGTCATCAGATTCTTCTTTATCATCAGCAACTGGTTCAACAATAAGCTCTTCAACTTCGTCAACAGTGGCAACTGGGGTTTCCTCCTCAACAACAGGATCCTGATCATTTACTTCTTGATCGTCAGCAACAATTGCTTCTTCTTCCACAGTGGTGTCAACAACAGGGGTATCTTCAGTAACCTCTTCATTGTCAGTAACAACGTGTTCCTCTTCAAGTTCTTCTACATCAGCAACTGGTTCTTCATCAGCTACTTCTTTAAATTCCTCTTCAGCTTCAGCAACAGACTCTTCAGAGGAGACGTCAACAACTTCAGCTTTCTCTGAAGGTTCAGCAGCTTGTGTTTCCACAGTCTGTGTAATTTGTGATTCATAGCCTGGAGTTGTGACATCAATTGAAACGATATCACTCAAAGATTGCAAGTAATCATCGTATGCAATAGGGGCATCATCATCATCTTCAACAATCTGGTCATAATAACTATGGTTGATTGAATCTGAGGTTGCAAAGTTGCTTTTGGTGGAAGTGGTTGAGTAAGACAAAGGCTTGGTTGATGTTGCTGCAACGGAGTCCTTGGATAGGATGGTGACTTGGTCAAAGTCATCACTGTCTTGGTTAGACTTGAACTTAAAGTATTCTGAGTCCATGTGTTTGTTTCTATTAATTTTTTCCTTAACAAATGGAATGACTCTGTCCCTCATCAACGGTTGGAAAGTATCCTCATTGAACTCCAACAAAGCATCTTTGGTGTATATGTGCAAGTCGTTTTCGTATACGAACTTACCAAAGATGCACAATCCAACAAGAGTAATAAGCTTGAATAAAAAGCTTAAAAGCTTTTTGGTTGCTGGCTTGTGTTTCTTAAAGTTCTTTGGGATATTGATGACAGAAACACTGTTGTCAGCACTGACAGTACCCAATCTAGAGCCTGATTGATTGAATGCAATCTTTGTAATGGCAAACGTATGCAAATCACCGAACTTCTTCAAGAATTTCAACTTACTGTTCGCCAAAGCTGGTATTATTGAGGAGTGATTGCTAGAATTGCCTTGTTTATAATACAAATGGAAGAAATTCACAGAGTTGTCATTGCCAGATATAGCTAAGATACTTTCATCAGAGGAATAATCAACACTAGTGATTCCTTTAAAAGTCAAATTCTTCAATTCATGAATCTTCAATAACTTGATTTCACCTGTCATTGAGAACAAGTGCAATTCAAACTTGTTGCTGATATCATTTTTCAGGATAATAAAGAAGCAATCTTCTTTAATAAATACCAACTTCAATGGCGTATACTTGTTGACGTCAAAGTGGTATGATTTGGTAATGAATGTACCAGTAACACAAGAAATCAGTTCACAGGTACTTTTGGTGATGTAGGATAAAATCTTTGCCTGCTTACCCTTTTGGAAATCAAGGTCCCTCAATTCGTTACCAGTTTCAATCTCATACAACTCATTCAGGGTAATTGGATTGATAATTCTAATAATGGAAGGAACCTTACTTGTGCAACAGGCGGCAAACTCAATGTTGTCTGAGATTTTCAAAAATTTCAAGTATGTGTTTAAGTCTCTTGGCGTTTGGTCGTCTTGGTCATAGTCAACAGAGGCGATGAATCTTATGTGTTGGTTTTCGTAGTTGAATCTTTGCAGGGAGTTGTTGATGTTGGATTGTATGATCTTGTTGCTGTTTTCATTACAACCCAGCAAAAAAACACCATCAACCTTGATGTTGTCCTGGATATCCTCAGAACCTAGCAAAACAGCATTGGGTAAGCTGTCCTGGATGTTCGGAGACAAATAAGCAAAGTCCATGCATGTGGGAGAGTCACTATCGTCGTTTAACTTCAATTCTCTAAACTTTTTGATCTTGTTGTTTTCAATTGAGAGTAAAGTGATCTTGTTGTCAACACCGTTGTTTCCCTCACCACCACCACCGGTTACCAGAAGTAGATCATCTGCAATGAACTTACAGGCATAAAGGGGGTATTTGAGATTACTCTTAAGAACTTCAACTTTCATTATACAGAGTCCCAAGTGTGTACTGTAATGTTTTATATTGTGGTGTTTTGTCGTTATTTTAAAGCTTTCATTGAAAAAGGGGGAGAGTTGAAAATATGATAGTAACCACCGTTTTGTGATTCCATGTATTTTTTTTGGGAACACTCGTAAAACGCTACCGTGTCCCGGCATATTTTTTCCCCCCCATTCATTCTTCAAAGAAGCTACTATGACTCATGTGTATATTCATATAGAGAATAGTTGAACAAAGCCATAAAGCTATACCATTGAGTGGCATGGAGTTCTTGTCGATATCATCACATGTCGTTCACGGGTACGTGGGCAACAAGGCCATCAACATGGCTATCCAGTTCAAGCCTGATGTAAAAAATATTGACATTTTAAATACAGTTCAGCTGAACACACATCCTAAGTATTTAATGAACAATGAGTATGCCGAGCTTGCTGTAATCAACTATGATCCTGAGGTTTTGATCAACCAAGTGCTGAAGAAATCACTGCTTGAGTTTCTGCAAATGGACTACAGCTGTATAATTCTGTCATATTTCAACAATGCAGCAGGCATAGACTACTTGACAGAGGTGTTGAAGGAGAAGAAAAAAAAGGATACTAAATTAATATTGGATCCAATAATGGGTGATAATGGGAAACTATATTGCAGTCCCAAGGTTGTAAAGTCATATCAGAACTTGATAACTAGCTTAGAAATCGATTGTATTCTACCAAACCAGTTTGAATTGGAGTTTCTAGTCAATGAGGAATACGACTGTGAAAAGACCAAGAATAACAGATACTTTGTTGAGTTGATAAAGAGGTTTCATGACAAGTACCCAAAGGTGCAGAACTTGATAGTAACCTCAGTGATGATAGACAACACAACGCCTTATATTCTCATTTCCTCCACACTGAAGCCAAACATGATCAGAAAGATCAACTTGGATAAATTCTACATGAAGGACACAATAATCTATGGGTGTGGAGACTTGTTCACAGGGTTAATAGCCTATGAATACACGAAGAACATGAAACAGCAGGAGAACGACATGGAGATTGCTGATATCTTCAAGATCGTTTTGAGTGTAGTGAGGGACTTGAAAATAGTCATTGATAGATCAGTGCACTCAAGAATCAAGCTGGATGAGTTTAAATACCAGCTTAATGACCTGAACCTAATAGAATGTATAGATGATGTTTTGAGCAAGAGGGAGGGTGATTACAACAGCGATGAAAGCTACTATGAAGTTGAGTATCTTGTCTGAAGTGTCTGGACACTTGTGGCAACATGCTATTTGATAATAGGTACCTATATCAAGTAGATTTGGCTATATATTTACTTATCTTTGCCCAATGTGAACATGACAAATGTCCTTTATCTTCGGCTTTAAGATCTTGAACTCCTTGTGTGTATTTTTTTATCAGCGCTCACCAAAAAAGTGGCATCAAAAAAAAAAAAAAAATGCATCCTACGGGTTTGTTGAGATCTTGATAAGTATCCATATTAAGTAGAAAGTAATGCTTCATGTACACTTTTGATTTTTTGATCTACATGTAGATAATTGTATAGAAATCATATATATAGCTTTACCAATATAAACTTAAACATACCAGCTACCATACCCTAGTAAACACTTCATCTCCAAATACAGAATCAAAACAAGCTATGAAGATGAAGAATATGTATGGCTTTAAGAAATATAGAGGATTTCTTATGGCACTGGTCCCAATAACTATTTTACTCTCCACTTTCTCAATATATTACACCATCAACGGAAACTTAAAAGGTATTTTGAAAATGCAGGGACTTCATAAGCATGATTACAAAAAGCCTGCAGAGTTTAAAATATCATCGGCGTTGGTGGAAACCGATAGCATAACTGCCTTAGGCACAAACACAAACAACATCATAATAGAAGAGATCAATCCAAAAGACGAAGACTCTCTGAACATAAAGCTCAATTACCATTCAAAGCAGAGCACATTGATACCGGATTTATCAGACAAAGAAACCATAGTGAGTTTAGCCAAGATGTCTCAAAATGCTTACGTCAGGGACCCCTTCACGGGAGACTGGCAGAATGTCACTGATCAGAATGATGACTCATTTGGGTGGGATGACGACTCAATCAGGGGGCATGTGTTCAAGAACGAGGATCAGAAGATTGTGATAATATCATACAAGGGCACCTCGTCAAAGGGGTTGCCTGGAACTGGCCAGGACAGCGACACAATTGAAAATGACAAGTTCAATGACAATCTTTTGTTTTCCTGTTGCTGTGCAAGGGTCACCTACTTATGGACACCTGTTTGTGACTGTTACATGGACTCATTCACATGCAACGAGAAGTGTTTGGAACAGAACATCAGAAACAACAGCAACTATTACAAGCAAAGCATTGAGATATACAGACAGGTCAAGAGAAACAACCCCGGCTATCATATATGGACAACTGGCCACTCCTTGGGAGGGGCACTATCCTCATTGGTTGCCAGAACATATGGACTGGTGGGTGTGGCATTTGAGAGTCCTGGGGACTTGTTGGCAAGCCAAAGATTGCATCTACCCTTGCCATTTGATCCTGACTTTGACATGATATGGCACATTGGAAACACAGCAGACCCTATATATATGGGTACTTGCAACGGTGCATCAAGCACGTGCAACTTGGCGGGGTATGCAATGGAGTCCAGGTGTCATTCTGGATGGGAAATTTCTTATGATACTGTGAAGGAACTGAAGTGGAGTGTTGATGTTAGAAAACACAGAATCAAAACAGTCATAAGTGATGTTTTGGAAGAAATGGATGTTCCAGAACCGGTTTACATTGGGAATGGTAGGGGAACTGAAAATCCATGCATTGAGTGCTTTGATTGGGACTTTGTCAACCCAGAACCAACGACATCTGTAACCACCACCAGGGTGACTAGTACACTCACAACAAGCTTCACAACAACTTTAAGTTCAAGCTGTGTTGGCAGAAACTTTGTCGGATGGTGCACTTCATACACTACATTTTGAGACATATATATATAATCAAATAGTTCATACATTGCTCATTTCTTATATATTTCACAAACTCAGTTTATTGATGACTTTTCAATCTCATTTTCTCTCAACAGCGCCTCCAAAGATGAGTAGTACTGGAGAATACAACTTGGTACTTTCAAGTCTACCTCCTCAATCCAGAAACTCTTCAGTTCTCCCTCTCTGATTTTCCTGAACTTCTCAGATAGATCCTTCACCAGCATCTTCCCATTCTCATCAATGACTCCAAACTTCAGGTATATGACTGCTGTGTAGTACACTGAGTAGATCAGCTGGTCGGAGAGGAATCTGAAGTGGTTCAGATCAACAGGCTTGAAAAGCTCCAGAGCCTTTATGCAGTGGTCAGTGAAGTCCTGTCTCTTGGAAGGCGGCATGTTCAGGTCATACATGGGGAACTGGTTTGATAAAACATTAGAGTTTTTCAACTTTTCAAAGTTGTTCATGTTGGACTTCTTGAAGAGCTTCTCCTTATTGATGATCTGTTCTTTGATCTTTGACGACAGTCTCTTTCTTGCGTAGTAGGACAGTGGCTTGTCGGTTGTGGACGGTGGAATGTACTTGTGTTTCTGGTAATACATCAGAATCATGTTGGCATATGAAAAGTGATAGGTGAAGTCGATGAACTCCTCGATCTGTTGCTTCGATAGGTATATCCACTTGTTCCACCACTGGTCAACTTTCGCAAGCATGCTGTTCAGATCAATGTCTTTTTTGTTTCCCTGTGCTGAGGCCACGTAGTTCTGATTGATGCTTGTGATGTTGAAGTCCAGCTGGATTTTGGGTGAATCCTTAAGGCCATTCCGCTGGAATCTTTCCATGAGCCAGTAAAGTTCAATTTCAGCAAGCATTCTACCATCAAAGTGCGATGCCTTTTGAGACTGCAGCGTGAGAACACATCTTTTGATATCGTTGTCCTGAAGAATTGATGGTCTTCCTGACAGTAATGAATGGTTGAGATGCGCCAGGCACAGGTGGTTGTACAATCTGTTGTGGCTCAAGGACATGTCGTTCAGTTCATTCTCATCACCAAAAATGGAAAAGTAGTTCAAACTGTTGTTGAAGCTTTGGAAGTTGTTCTTAACCCCATTGCTTAGGTACATCTTCAACCCCAGTCCCGAGATCAGCCATGAATCAAAGATTTGGAAGTCAGAGGACAGGGAGTTACTATAAACTGAGAGCATCACCAAGGACTGGATGTACTCGATTTTGAATGCATTCCCCAAGTTAACAAATTCCATGGCATAGTCGTATTTCAGCTTCAAAAGCAGGCTTTTGTATACTTTCGTCTTCAGGTCATGGTAGTACAGTGTGTACCGCAGTGACAGGACCATGTATAACGTCAGCAGCAAAGAACAGTTGGAGTTTCGTATGTTTTCAACAATCACCTCAAGACTCAGGTGTTGGGGGAAACTCACCCATGCTCCATAGTTGTCCTTGAACTCCTTCAGCAAGGTTATGCATTCCGACATGGTGAGGATGTTTTGTGAGATGACATCGTCTTTGAACTTGAACTCAAGCACCCCACTGGCATTGCTGGCCAATTCTGCCCCAGTGAGATCAAGTGGATCAGGATCATGCAGGTTTCTTATTTGTAAAGGGATGTTCAACTTGTTGATGTATCTGGTAAGACTGGTGAAGGGGGCATACAGGCTTCTGTAGTCCTCCTTGAAGTCCATAACAATGTTCACATTGCTGTCTGGTGTGTTTTTCGCGTCTTCTTCAGTGTTATTGTCGATGACATATGGTACTGCACTGGGTTCATTTTCAATTGGTGACATGAACAATGGCTGATTGTGATTGTTAATGCTTTTTGTTGTTTGATTATTTGACAGAATCTCCAGAAGCTTTGTCACCTTTAGATTTGTATCTTGAATCAAATCAATCTGCTTTGCGTTTGATTCGTTTTCTAGTAGAGGGATTGTTTTGTTGTTAACAGTATCAACAATTTTGAAATGATGCGTTTTGTTTTTGGAATTGTTCTTGACCACCGCTTTGTTTGTCGATGGGACACTCCCCACTGAGTCTGATAATTTCAAAGTTAATAAAGACTGGTCATTGAGTAGAGAACAGCTAACGTTGTTCAGTTTTGTACAGTTTTTGCATCCCTTTTCAAGGTTGATGAATTCGCATCTGATTCTTTTATGTTTACAGTAATCACATGCCTTGAGTGATCTATTTTTCTTTTCCTTTACTGTTGAATCAATGCTGTTGCCTGGTGTCATTATTGACATTATTAATATAGTTGTTGTTTTTTTTTTTTTTGCTGTTGTTACTAAGAAGATGAGGTCAATACTGTTCCGGTCTGAGTAATATATTTTGTAAAGATATAGATACCAAAATTGATGATCTTGAACCTAAATTAGTCTTGATTTTTTCAAAATATTTGTAAAAAAAAAATTAAAAGCTTATGTGAATGATTTTCCTTTGCTTGTTTTTTTTTTTTTTTGGTTTGGAAAGATAATCATCCATTTAAGTTCTCTTCTTTGAAATTAAAAGCAATAACAAAATAGATAAAACTACACAACCAATAATAACAAACCATGTCAGCTAATACATCCACAAACAGCGCCCACGCTAACTCATCAAAAAGACACAAGCTGAAGAGCACATTGTTGGTGCAGGAAATGCTCAAAGATGAGATAAACACCAACAACCCTGCGGAGAAACAGGAGAAGCCTGCCAAGGCCAAGGGAGAGATAAAGCTACCTGAAAAAAGAGACTACACGAAAAAGAAATCAGAAAACAAACAGAATAAGAAAAGGGAAATATATAAAGGTGAGCAGACGCCCGTGAGGGAAAAGAAACAGGAGACCACGAGCATCCAGTCTGATTTGCTGAAGAAGAAGCTTGCGGAGCAAAAGGCCCTGCTGGACAAAAACAGGACCTATGACAGCATCAACAAGATCATGAGCAGTGATATTTCATACAGCTTGATAACAAACAACGACATCGATGTGAGCAAGATCAATGAGATGTTTGATTAAACCAATGTTTGCCTGACCCAGTCGCCGTTTTTGTCAACATAGACAAGGATGACCCTGTTGAATGTGATGTTGTGATAGTTGTCTATGAGGGCTTCATACTCGATGTAGCTGTTTTGGTTTGTTTTACAAGTGCTCCTTATGAGCAGCTGATAGTGTCTTATGATGTTGTTTGTAAGATGATGGCTTCCATCGGCCTTGTCGCTGGCATTGTCGGTCATCAAGAGAAGCTCCTCAGTTGTGTTGAGCTTGTCCTTGCTCAGGCTGGAAACCAATTTACTTATGACCTTGAACGGGTTGATCGTTAGGATTATGTTATAACTGATGCTCAAGTTATCTTTGTAAGATAAAGTCAGATACTTGATGGGCATGAACAGTTCAAAGTTGTTGTCATTTTTAATCTTGACATTATCAGCTGTTAGTTTGTCATTGTTGAACTTGATGGCGTCGTTATCTATTACTTTTAAAAGCTTCCCTTTTATCAAATTGTCGATGTAAAATAAGTTTATATCGTTATCCAGTAGATCTTGTAGTATAATGTTTCTAAAGAGTTTGTCATTGTTGGTGTAATACAGGGGGATGTTGATATCTTCATGGTTGGCAAATAAGTTGTATGATTTGTAAGTGATAAATGATGCAAAGAGAAAGCTTATGACTTTTATGTTTTGTTTAACCTTGTATTTGAATATGCTGTATGAAGTAATGCTAGGGTTGTTGCTAAACAGTGTGAGATTAGGGTTGGAGCTTGGCTTTGGCTTGTAAAAATTTCTATATAGTCTTTTGAACATTATGGTAATAATTTTCTTGAAATGATGGACTGGTTGTTTTGATCAAATGATATGTTGTTATAGTAAATTTATCAATAGTTTTTTTACATAGATACCTTTCTCCCCACTGAATATATTATCAGGTGTCTTTGAGCTATATATATTATCTGGTAGCGCTTTGATCCAAAAAAGATGGAATCTTAGTAATGAAAGGTCCATGTATAACTCTTTGTCTTTATGATTGAATTAAAAGGATATTTCTTTTCAATAAACAAAATACATTAACCAAACTATACCTTCATTGTAGTTTCTCTTAGATCTTGAATGAGTCTTATATTATCTTTTTTGTAACAATAAAAATATATATAGTAAGCATATATACCTACAAATAAATAAATAGACAACAGTTAATAACTTATAGTCTATTAACATATATGTCTTCTTTTACTTTGTATATCATTGTGAAAATCTCATACTCTGTTACCTCTTAGTGTTGATACATATACTCTACTTTCTTTTTTTTTTGTTTGTTTGTTCTTATGTTCTTATGTTTTTTTTTTCTTTTTCTGAATTATGTGGAATATAATTATATATCTAACTTTCTTAGGAGAATAATGGATCATCACCCTTCTTACCAAAGGCACATCTACCAGCGTAGTACAAAGGAAGAGCAGTGGTGACGGCTAAGGCAGCAAAGAATGGATATACTAGGAACTTGGAGCCCTTACCTCTTAAGTAGACAGGAGTATTCTTTTGTGATTGGTAGAACTTTTGCTTTTCAATGATGCTGCTCATGGTGTGTGGTATGCTTGTTTGTTATGGTTTTTATTTCTTCTTGTTTAATAAATTATCATCTAAAAGTATTAAATTGTAACATTTTAGCAAAACAACTGTAATTTGTTCTTCCTTTCCTTTTTTTTTTTTTCCACCAATCTGAATCCAGTGCAAAGAAAAATTTTACATCAAAATTGCTTCAGAGGGTAATAAAAGTGGATTGCCGCTAGGGGGGGAAAAAAAACCAATTCAGACTGGGTATCGGATATAAGACACAACACACAATAAACCAATCAGAAATCTACAATCTTTTTATGGAATTATACACAAACTACTTCTTACAAATAATACCTAGTAAATAAACAAAAAATACATCTATATAATAATTAACCTATTCATCATCGTCTAAAACAACAACCCGCTTGTTTCTGCTGCCTCTGCTTTTGACAACTACATCATCATTGCTCAGATCCACCACCTCCTCTCGTTTCCTCTTTCTTCTATCATCAAGACTCTCATCAACCTCATCCTCATTGTACTCGTAGTAGTCAGAGTTCATCGAGCTCTCGCTGTTATTGACCTCATCCTCACTCAGCTCACTGATGATGAAGCCCGTGAGGTCACTCCCACTGTCGTTGTGTGCATCGCTTTGTTCCCCCTCTGTATCAATACTCTCTCCATCATCACTGACTCTGGCCCCAATGCTTCTGAACACAACTCCACAATGCGGACACTCGTTCTGGTCCTCCTCACCTGGCTCGATCTCCCAATGACAGGAGGAACACCTAATAACTCCCCCATCATCCATGTCAACAACACCCATTCCCGTGTCCTTGAACGTCTTTTCAAACAATGTGTTGTTCTTGAGATCAAGCTCATAGTCCAGCTTTTCTTTTCTCAACCGCTCGAAGTATGCTTTGTTGGTGATGATTTCGTTGTATGCAATGATGACACTTTGTAGGATCTTGTTGTTGAAGGGCTCATCCTCCACAACGAGCCTGCACATGGGACATCTCAGTGTGTTTATCCGGATGGACTTCATGAACCACTTCTTCAAACACTCGTAGCAGTATGTGTGTTTGCACTTCTGGAGCGACTGGGGCACACACATGCACTCCTGACAAATGGGACATTGGAACTTGTTTCCCAACGTTTCAAACTTTTCCATCTCAACAGAGTCTGTCATTTTTTTACTTTTATTACCTTCAAAGTTAATGAGATATGAGCTAGATGGTGTGTATTTGGTTGGGGGAAGAGGTACTTGATTAATTAACATTTGATGATATTCTAAAAAAACGATGAGAGAATAGCTGGCTAATCCCTCCCCAAACAGTGATAATAGGCGGGATCATGTTTTTTTTTTTTCCACCCTCATCTCTCTTTTTGGTTAAAAAAATAAATAAAATATATAAAATCATTAGCAAACATTCCGAATGTTCTCAACCATCGAGTTACTTCAAGTAGCTGTTCAGCTTCTCATAGATAACCATCAAGTCCTGCGTTGCCTTTTCGTTGTTGTTCCTGCTCTTCAACAACAACACAGTGTTCACCTTTTTGAGCTCATCAAACATCCTCAGGATCCAGTACAGCTTCAACTTTGGGAACTTGGTTCTAAGCTCATCAAAAAAGCGTCTTGTGGCCATCATGTCCTTGTAAGTGTACTTTATGTTCTTGTATGGCAGGTCGTCAACCAGCTTGTCGCTCAGTATGATTTTTCCGTTTTTTGTATCCATTCCTGATTCCGTATTCAACTTCTTTAGGTTCTGCAAAAAGACATCATAGAACACAACAGCTTCCTCCTTGACATTGAGCAGCTTTAGGAAGTTACCCTTGACACTTCTGATGGCACTCAGCATCTTGCTGCTCGGCGCCTCAAACAACGGCTCAGAGGTTTCACTCATGAAGTTGTAGACATAACTCCAAATGTATCGCTTCAGAACCATTGAGGCTGCTGTGTATCGGTGACGGTGCAGCATGATAATGATGCTGTTCTCCATGAATGCCTGCAGTTGCAGCTTGAAGTACGGGAGCCTCAGAAGATCCCTGCTGTGCACAAGTGTCTTCATTGTTTGCTCAAATTCCCGCAGTGTTTCCAGAAACTGGAACAAAGTCTGGTCATTGAGACCATGGTGGAACGACTCATTGTGCCACTTCCGCTTCAGTCTGGCTTTCAGCATCTTCTTGTGGCTCACCACAGTTGGGGCCTCGTACTTCTTCACCACCGCAGTGGCCACACCCTTGTCAACCTCCTTGATCACCTCAAGTTCCTCACTGGCCACTGAACGATGGAACACCCTTGTGAGGAGCTCAACGGGGAATATGTTTCTGAAATGGCTCTTTGTGAGCAAAAAATCATTGTATGTGTATTCATCATAGTCAGTCAATAGGAAGTTCAAGTAATAGTTCACAGAGATCGCCTGGTAAAGATTACTCTTTCTCAAGTTCTCCTCAATGAACGGGTTTCTAAATATGGAATTCAAGTTCAGTAAAGTTAAAGTTGGGGGCAGCTGAAACTTGGACACCTTTTTAAGCTTTTCGTTCCCTAACAAGCTTCTGTAGCCATGTTTCCATTTCTTCAGGATGTGTCTGGACACGAGGATCTTGTCTTCATGGTTGAGTCTTTGGATGTTTATCAAATCATCGATGACGTGTGTGGCCTTGGAAAAGATTAACTTATGAAACTTTTCCTGATCAAGCTTGTAAGATGCAAGCATCCTGTTGAACTCAATGACCTTGGGGTTGACTTCTTCATCAGCCTTGACTATGGAGTTGTTCATCAACACAATCAGCAGGTTCTCTGCCATTTTTGGATAGAACTCTCTGTACATTTTCAAATATAAGTCAAAGTGCTCCATCATCGAGGGAGACAGATCCTTGGATAACTCGTTCTTGAAATACTGCATATCCTTGAACTCATAAGCCAGTAACATTCTATAATAGTTCAGGTCCAGTTCTGATGATCCGTCCAGGTTTGAAGGAATGATGTTTTCTTTGCTTAAAAGATCAAAAATTTGCTCTTGGTTTATGATCTTCTTGCTGTTGATCTTCAGTAACTTCTCTATAAAATACGAGCCAATGGGATCTTTGTTTTTTGTCTTTATTAATTCCAGGCAAGTTTTGTTGTTTAAGATCCTTAAAATGTCTATATCCTTATTTACAAGATGCAGTAATCTACCGCATAGATGGATATCACCTTTCAAAGTATAATCTTTGAAATGGAGTTGATACTTTGAAGTCCTTTGATAATAGAACATGTTTGGAGTGTTTTCTCCAAGGTAAACACTTTTGAATCTACTCAACATTAGTAGCACCACCGGATCTTTGGTGGTGTTGAACTGTTCCTTGTAAACGTTCAAATAAAAGGATATCAGTTCTATGTCTCCAGTGGAAAGCAACTGTTCCAATATTTTGTAAAACATGGACTTGTCCAGTTTTGCATACTTTATGCCCTGGTACTGCACAAAATCATTGATTATTCTCGCTAGAGATCTATGGTTGTAGTTGGAGTTGATTCTCCAGTTCACTTTGATGAACATTAATTCTGTGTCCATGATTTTGTCCGTGTGATATCTTTCTCTGTATCTGATAAGTTCCTTCATGTATCTATAATCATTGAGTTCATAGTAAACCTTTATGAGGTTGTCCAGCAGTTCAACCTTGACCATGTTGTTGTTATTCTTTCTTTGGAATAAGTTGTCAAAAAACCCATTGTTCAGAAGAGTTGGTTTCTTTATCATTGAAAAGTCTTGTTCATTGAAACCATTGAACATGTGTATCTCTTCAAGAACCTCATCCACCTCATTGTACCTACCTGTTTTGATGATGTTTTTTATTATATAGTTCAGCTGTTTGAGCTCAATGCAGAAGTCAGTGTACTTCATGCTTCTTATGTAAAACCGCACACTTGTGTCGTTCATGAGAATGCTTTTGTGATGAAACAAATTTGTCACGAAATCATTGAAAATGTCCTCATTTGTGATGTTGTGATGACCAAATGATACCAATGAGCTGGATCTGGCCCTTGTTGTTATATCCTTGAAGTCACTGATTGAATTTAGCCTTTGTGGTGGAACATCAACATCTTTGGCACGCTTGATGGTATTCAGCAGTTGTTCCTCCATGAACCTTTCATACTTCTTTGGATAATCAACATCTACTTTCGCATGGTCAAAGTGATGTGTATCCAAGTGGTAATTGAATATGATGTTATTAGTGTTTGAAAGCCTTGTATTATGATGTTTGAGCTTAGATATTCTGCTGAAACATCGATGTATATTAAAGAAGTTCATATATTGATGGATAGTGGAATATGATTACAATTAAATACAAAAGGGACAAAACTGGAAATTAAAAGAAATGGGGGGAAAAAGACCTTTGTTGGTACAGGTGTGATTGATGATACTTTTATTGATTAATTAGATGTCTTGCCTTTTTTTTTTTTTTGTTTTTTTTTTGACATTAAGACAGTATATACTGTAAAGTTGTTTTACTATAAGGTTTAGAGAATAAGAATTCATTTTGCTACTGAAAGAAAAAAGTGAAAAAAAAAAAAAAAAAAAAATTTTTTTAAAAAAAAAAAGAGAATTTTGGCATACGTCACGTGGTTTAATGTACACGTGACATTAATAAACTGCTACACAAATAAATTCTTTAAAGAGTCGGATATACCAAGTTGGATTCCATTATTTTTTTTCAGCACTCTTTCCAAAGTGTAAATCCTTCCTTTTTTTCTTTATCAAAATACATTGTTACGTTGTGTAGATTAAAACTATTAACAACAAATCTATATAACTTACTATTTCATTAACAGCTATTTATATATATATATTTTGTAAGTGGTGCAATGGATTGTGTGTTGTAACAGCTAAGCATATAGTCATATGAGCATGTGTGTTAACTTAATTAATCATTTCATATACTTTTCTTTTCTTCTCAAAACTACGTATTTTAATTTTTCACTTTTCAAAAAAATTACATGACTAGGCCGTTTTTTGTCTTTTTAATATATTTTTTAGTTTTTTTTTTTATTTTTTGAAAGGAATATTCGTAGTACTACCTAGATATATTACATATACCATTTCAATAAAATTAACACAATCTAGAATAAATCCTCAAGAAAACCATATTATACATACTCAGTTGATGAACTTGAACACTTTGAAAGATGCTCTGGAATACTACGAACTGCCCCATTCCACCAATGGCTTAAACATCAACAAAATCAACGAAAACATAAAGAACATACACATATACGACTTTGATGGGACCATGTTTTACTCACCCTCCATCTCCGCAGACATCTTCACCAGCAGAGCCAAGGACTACCTTATCCCATTCAAGGGCATGAAAAACAGCGGTGGGTGGTGGTGCTACCAGTACAGTCTGGAAGCCTACATCAACAACTGGATAAACGAAAAGAAAAATGCATCCGCCAGTGAAGACATCCCAAAGGGTAGGTGTTTTTGTGACCAGTGTAAAGTAGACCACAAGTACTGGTCATATGACATTATCATGAAGATCCATGACTCCTATGCACAAAGGGATTGTTTGACTGTGATGATGACAGGAAGAAGAGAGGACAAGTTCATGGATACGTTCACAAAGCTTTTGAAGGGGGACATCGTCAACAGAACCATATTCCACAAGGAACTCAAATTTGATTGTATCTTCCTAAAGAAGGACTATAAATACACCATGCAGTACAAGTTGAATGTCATTGTGAAGTTCATGAAAACTTTCAAGAATCTGAAGTCCATTTTGATGTATGATGACAGAGTTGATCAGATTGTTGGGATGCAGTCGTGGTGGAAAAAGCAGAAAAATAAAAGAATCTCATTCAAGATCTTTGCAGTGATTCCCAAGGTTGGGAAATACGAAAACAACCAACAATTGAAGGTTGTGCAAGACTTGATTATGACACACAACAAAAACACTCCAGAACAAGTATTGAATGTTGATCTTTCCCTTTATGACTTTAAGTATTATGCTATAGACAGGGGAATCACACGGTTTTTGGAGATGTACCTAAGTTTGGAATTCAAAAATTGGGAATATAAAACAGGCATACTCGGGATTCAGCTACTGGACAATGCTCCAATGGATGGAGAAATTGAATGGATCATTAAAAAATTCAAAGTCTCCCACGCGATTGGATGCTTTTTGGAACTTGAAAACAAACACGATGTTAACCAAAGAGCCATAGTAATTACACACTACAAGGAATCACACTTAACCACATTCAAGGAAATAATAGAACATGATGCTTTAAACAAGTACGATGAAGAAGTGGATGTGGCTTTCGACACAAACAAGAAGTTGAAATGCCAAATGGAAGTCAACAATGAAGTGAAGGTGAGGGAAACAATGGACCTGAACAACGAGCTGAAGCTATCCTTCCTGTGTCTGGACAATACAGTGTTGAGCTTTGTGGCCAACATGGCGGATGTTAATGATTTCATGATGATTGATCTTCATGAGTAGATATTTATATAAACGAGTCTCTTTTTTTTTTTTTGGCAAAATAGTAAATCACGCGGGAAGGTTAAACCTAAAAAAAATTTTTTTTGCTTCGTTTTATTTTTTTTTAGGCGTGTACTTCCCATAACCCTAACAAAAAGAATTACATATTTAAATTTTTTTGAAAAAATATCATTAATGTTGAATATCAAAAAAGAAACATTTGTTTAGTCTCTCTCCCAAAGTAAAAAAAAAAAAGTAACTGATTATTAGCTAATATGGGTAAGCTAACTCAACTTTTGTCACACCCTTTGGAACTGAAGGCTGTATTAACTCTTAAGTTTTTGCAAAAGGATTTATACGAAACAAAACCAATCACCAATGCTGACCTGAAGAGATGTTACGAACTGTTGACATTAACTTCCAGATCATTTGCCATGGTTATCAAGCAACTGCATCCTTCCTTGAAGGACGTGGTCATGATTTTCTACTTGGTTTTGAGAGCCTTGGACACGGTTGAGGATGACATGAGCATTGACTCCAAGATCAAGATCCCGTTATTGAGATCCTTCCATGAGAAGTTGGACTTGAAGGACTGGACATTTTCTGGAAACGCAGACACAGAGAAGGACAAGTGTGTCTTGCTGGAGTTTGACAAGATCCTGAATGTCTACCACACCTTTGATGATGCATACAAGAAAATCATCAAGGACATCACCAACAAGATGGGCAATGGGATGGCTGACTACATTCTGGATGAAAACTTCAATTTGAACGGTGTGGAAACAATCAAGGATTATGACCTGTATTGTCACTATGTGGCTGGGTTGGTCGGAGAAGGTTTGACTGAGATTTTGGTTCAAGCAGGCTTTGCCTCCAAGACTCTATTGACTGATGCCAATGACAAGAGACTGATGGAGTCCATGGGGTTGTTTTTACAGAAAGTCAACATCACAAGAGACTACTACGAGGATCTGTTGGACAAGAGATCCTTCTGGCCAAGGGAGATTTACTCCAAGCACTGTGAGAACCTGAAGGACTTGAGTCTGGTAGAAAACCAACAAAACGGGGTCTGGTGCATCAACGACATGGTCTTGAACTCATTGAGCCACGTCACTGATGTTCTTAACTACTTGAGTTTTGTTGAGGAACAGTCATCCTACCAGTTCTGCTGCATCCCACAAGTCATGGCCATAGCCACAATGGCATTGATCTTCAACAACAAGGACATCCTAACCAAGGACAACATCAAGATCAGAAAGGGTGAAACCTGTTACTTGATCCTGAAGTCCAGAACATTCAAGGGAACCTTGGAGATCTTTGACTACTACTTGAAGCAGATCAAGGCCAAGCTGCAAGTTGAGGATCCAAACTACTTGAAGTTGAACATCCAGATTGCCAAGATCCAGCAGTACATGGAAATGATGACTCAAAGAAACTTGCCTGAGGGCAAGGAACCAAAGAAGACTGATGTGTACTTGAGAACAGCTAGAAAACTTGTGCATAGTGACAAGATCATGAAGAATGCCATAGACATTGAAAACATGATCTTCTATGGAGTTGCTGTTGCCATGCTGTCTACCTTTGTTATATTCATGAAGTTATAATTGTGAATAAGTATGATTAATTTTTTTTTTTTTATATATATAGATTAATTGTTATTATAAAGTATTACATGTTTTCATTTAATTATGTTAAGAAAAAATAGAAATAGAGAAAAATTTCCTATTGAAATAATAAAGGTTATTACATTGATATAAAATTTTTAAAAATGTAAACTATTCATAAAAACAGTGATTTAGGACACGTGATTGACAGTAAACAAAAAAATGTTTAGATATAGGAATAGTTTGTTATGTCCGACAATTCATCAAAAAAAAAAAAAAAATTGTAAAAACCTTTAACTCCTATAAAAAAAAAAAAAACACAACCCAACATTACTCTTATCATTAATATATATGATCTATTTACTAAAAGACAAAAAAACAAAAAAAAACAAGTATATAAACCAAATAAAACCAATCCCTTCTGCAAAACAAAAAAAAACCTACATCAATGGAACAAACTAAGGCAAAGCTGCTGCTCATGGGCCGTTCAGGATCAGGTAAGTCCTCAATGAGATCCATAATCTTTTCCAACTACTCTGCATTCGACACTCGAAGACTGGGTGCAACAATTGACATTGAGCACTCACACCTGAAGTTTCTGGGCAACATGACCCTAAATCTGTGGGACTGTGGTGGACAGGACATCTTCATGGACTCCTACTTGCAGGACAACAACCAGACAAACAACAAAAACCACATTTTCCAGATGGTCCAGGTGCTGATCCATGTGTTTGATGTTGAGTCCGATGAGGTTTTGAAGGACATTGAGATTTTTTCCATGGTTCTCCAGAAACTCAGAAACTCATCACCAAACTGCAAGATCTTTGTGCTGATACACAAGATGGACCTGGTGCAAATCAACAAGAGAGACAACCTGTTCAACATCATGATGTCCAAGCTGAAGGAAACATGCTCTATGTATGGCTTTGAGGATGTGAAGGGCTTTCCAACATCCATCTGGGACGAGAGTCTGTACAAGGCGTGGTCGTCAATTGTTGGGTCCATGATCCCAACCATTGATGTTTATAGAAAGAAGGTGAAGAAGATAACGGAACTGATGAACTTGAAGGAGTTCATCTTGTTTGAAAAGACAACCTTTTTGGTGGTTTGTTCATCATCTGAAAAGAGTAACGACAATGTTGAAAGCATGGATCCAAAGAGATTTGAAAAAATCAGCAATGTGTTGAAAACTTACAAGCAGAGTATTTATAAACTAAAGGCAAACAACTTCCAAGAATTGCAGATACCAGAACATGGTATATACATAATCAACCTGAATGATAACTTAATGGGGTTCATTAACATCAACAAGCCTGAATGGATGAATAACAACCTGATAGAGAACAATTTACAAAAAGTTAAGCTGATGTTCTCAAACATTGACGAAGAGAACAATGATTAAATAGTTGATTTTGAGTTATTAATTTTTTTTTTTTTTTTACATTGTCGTAGAATATGTATATAGCATTATGTGTATTTTCAAATAAATATGTTTCATAATAAAGGGCAAAGAAATATATCACATTAGTATCAATTTGCTTTTATCAAATCTTATAATTCCTTGAAGAAATCTCTCTTGAACAAAGCCAACTTGAACCAATCAGACATGACTTTGAATCTGGATCTCCAGGAAATGATCATGGACAAGTACAATACTCTCCAGATGTAGAAGGTGATCAAACCACCACCGGTGTATAATTGTCTCTTACCATAGGTTATGTTGGCAATGGCCTTTTCAGCACCTAGGTAGGCCAAGGCACCGTAGTGTAAGTATTTGAAAGGCTTGGCGGAGCCGATTTGGTTCTTGTTGAAGACCTTGGTTAGGTATTCGGCTTCTTGATGGGCAACTTGGGCAGTTGGGGCCAAGCCAGCAACGGCATTGTCACCAATGGCATAGACGTTGTTCAAACCCTTGACCTTCAAGTGTTCATCAACAAGCAAACCTCTTCTTGAGCCTTCTTGCTCAGGAATTTCCTTGATCAAGTCAGTGACAATTGATCTTGGCTTGTTACCAGTGGCCCAGATCAAGGTACCGTAAGGAATTTCCTCAAGCTTGGATTCAGTGTCGGAGACCTTGGTCTTGGCAACCAAGTAAGTTTCCTTGACTTCGGAAACAGCAGTCTTCAAGTGAAGCTTGATGGAGGTTTGTTCCAAGACCTTTTGGGCATATGAGGTCAACTTGGATTCAAACATGTTCAAAATAACAGGTAAGGCTTCAATCAAGTGGATTTGGACTTCTTCGGCAATGGAAGGCAAGTACTTCTTCAAGTCTTGGTCAACATAATCTTGTAACTCACCAGCAGTTTCAACACCAGTTGGACCACCACCAACAACAACAAGGGTCAACAATCTCTTTCTTTCAGGATCACCCTTTGGCAACAAGTTGGCTTTTTCAATGTTTTCAATGAATTGCTTTCTGATCTTTGGGGAGTGTTCAATTTCCTTCAAGAACATACCATGCTTTTCAACACCTGGAATACCAAAGGTGTTAGGTTCAGCACCAACAGCAGAGATCAAGTAGTCGTACTTGATGTCAGCAGAGTCGTTCTTCTTAATGGATTCTGGGTTCTTGGAGGCACCGAATGGGTTGACATGGGAGAATGACTTGATTGTGACTGTGTTCTCAGCATGATTGATCTTGGTGGCTTGGGCTTCGTAGTAGGAAACATTACCCTTGGTCTTCTTCACAGCAAAGTTGACAACTGGTTCAATGATGGACTTTTCATCAACAGTACCGACCGGGGTGGAAGGCAACAAAGGAGTGAATAGGAAATGTGGTCTTGGAGAAATCAAAGTGACGTTGTACTTGCTTTCGTCAATGTGTTGTAAAAAGGAGATACCACCCCAACCGGAACCCAAAATGACAACGTTCTTCTTCCCGTTGTTGGAGTAGGAGGATAAGGTAGCTTGGGTAGTGGACTTCTTGGCAGCAGTCTTGAAGGAGGAGATACCGCTGGAAGTACTATTGAATCTTTGAATGATGTTAGATCTAGATAACATTTGTTTGAAGGACACAGTTGACTGTAGAATTGGTTTGCCTACACAAATACTCTAATCCAAAAAAAGTAGAAGAGAAAAACCCACTAGCAACAGTTGATAGAATAAACAAGATTACTGATCAAAATGAAAAAGTAACCAAACGCAAAAAATTTTTTCTTTGGCTCAAAATGTTTTTTTTTTGGGAAGAGAACCGATTGAAAATAAACTCCCTCTTGATGAATTTTTCTAAATCCGAAAAAAAAGAAAAAAAAAAAAAAATATGATTCAGCCGTCGGATATAAAAAACCCCACGAAAGTCAACACACAAAACAATTCGATTGGATAAAACCATCATCACCAACTGAAAGTAATAAACTCATACATGAGCAGTCAGTTTGATTTGTGGGAATTGCTAGTCAATCATTACTTAACACAAGATGAAGTAGTATCCTCAGTCACTTACCTGAACAAGCACATCCACTCCATCTGTGAAAGGAAACTGTACAAGAACCTGAAAGTCACCTCAAGTCCGTATAGAAACTACAAGTCAAGGAACAACACGGTCTACGGGTTTAAACACACAATCATCAATGGGTTCTCCATAAAGGGTGCATGCTCAAATAAAAAAGACCAGTCTGATCACATTCTTTACTCCAAGCTACTGAATCTATTTCAAGCAAAGAATGTAGATAGAATTAATGATTTCACAGAATCCTTCATCATCAATGATGATTGCTTTTACGATAAGGAAAATTTCCACATATTTGAAGACTTTATTAGTGGATTTAATGGTAAAGGAAATTTGTTACTTAATAATTTTAAAATCAACATGGATCTTCCTATCTATGATATCATTTTTGCAAGTTTAATAAACGATAACAACTTCAAAAATATTAAACATTTACAAGTTGATAACATAACTCATTTCAACGCTATTCCAGAAAACATTTTTAGAAACATAGAATGTCTAACACTAAAAAATATCAATGAAACTGTTGATTTGACTCTGTTTAAAAACTTAAATCATTTAATTGTTCTGGATACTGTATCGTTATTCAACTGTAGAATTTCAAATGATAATAGAATCACAAAGTTAGACATAAACTTTTTACACTCATCCTTGACGGATCATGTATTGAAGAGTAATAACAAAGAAATTGATTTACTACATAACATTCATTGGGAAGAGATAATAGACTTATCCTTAGCCTACAATTGCTTATTAAGTGAAGAAACTCAATGTGAGTGTGTCAACTACTTTATACTATCGTTTGAGTATTTTGAAAGATTAATCAATTTACAAAGCCTAACATTGTCCCAATCATTACATGATAAGTCATCAAAGATCCAAAGGTTCAACATGAACAGCATCCCTATATTAAACTATTGGGACGATGTTGTGGTTGATATATTCATGCTTTTACCCACTCTAACCATATCAAAAAAGATAAAATCACTTAGAATGCTATTATACCCCTCAATGAACGGGCATGCCAAAAACATAAGTGATGGGTACTACACACTCAGAGTCAAGAAAATCATGCATTTGAAGGAAATTCTGGATCAAAATTGCAAGCTTCTGTCATTGACCACGGGAAACACCCATCAGACTCTGGGTTCCTTGGAGGTTTTGGACATTCCACAGTTTTTACAATCTTTAATACAGATCCCCATCCTTTCAAATGATCTTCTGTGGAATGGCTGTCAATGTGCCATTTGCAGACCCACTTTGGAAGTTATAGACAAGTACCTACATGATCACCTCTGGTTTAGAAAAAACATCTCAAACTCAGGTGGGTTTGGATCAGGGGTCAGCAACAAGTTCCAGGAACTGGAAAACAGTGAGATGTTTGCATTCATGTCCTTACCCATAGACCAGTATTGTGAGGATTTTGACACCATTCTCGATGGTAATGGGTTGGACTGCTGCTGGGACTTCCACGAGGATCTGTACAACGGCGAGGACATGCAGCTGATTCATTACTCCGATGATCAACATGACAATCACTGTGACATAAATGATCGTCATTACCCCAAAATCGTGCTACAAACGTTTGAACACTTTCTGGACTTGTACCTGGACCACTTCTTGTTTAGCCTGCCTAACCTGAAGCTCTTGATTCTCTCAGGGTTTGCTTATAGAATAGATATGAAGCGGTATGGTAGCTTTATACTGTCTGATATATATGATGAATGAACCATGAAGGTAATGATTACCAATGTCTTTTTTTTTTCGTGTAAAAGGTAGACCTTTCTACCAAATGATTAAATATTACTGTTTCGGGAAATATTGGCTTTTTTCCAAAATCTTCTGGAAAGAACGTGAAAAAAAAAAAGAAGGACCAAATGAAATTCTATGACCGAAATGATTGTGATCTTCCCCCCTAGCTAACTTTAAGACACTTTGGAAAATATAATCCTTCTTGAGCAGTTCTAATGTACAAAAATACAGTTGATAACCGAAACACTTAGCAAATAACTAACGAAAAAAAAAAACCTAGATATCTGTGTATATGAGTGCATTACTTATTTTATTTACCTTTAGTTTGGGAATCATAGTCTCCTATGTTCTATTCCAATACAACTCCTCCAAAAATACCAACACAATACATCCTTCGTTATTGAAACTTAAAGAGATAGAAAACTCTTCTTTGAAAAATGACAACAAAGCACAGAAAAAGATCTCACATCTTCCTGAGTTTGATATAAATGGCGAATTACTTCCACTATATCACAATGAAGAAGAGTATCCAATCTTAACTAATGAGATAAGAAAGGAAAGAACAAAAGAGATCACCAACGCAATGATCCAAACGGTCAAGGACATCACCAATGAGTCTGCAAGCACAGAACAGATCATGTTTGACCTAGAACTAACAGGTGATCCTCAAACAACCATAGACAAATACTTCAGTGATGGGTTTTTGAACATGCCTCCTCCAAACTACTACATAACACCACCAATGCCGGAATCCGAGGAGGAAGACTCACAAAGCGATTATGTTGATGAGCAAGAGGTACTCTCTGACAATGAATCAAACAACGAACCAAGCCCATCCAATAATGGAAGCTCCTCCGGAATTTACGAATCTATACATTCCATGTATTTGAATCCACAGAACTTGCTTGAAGTTTATGATGTTAGCTTGAATAAGGATTACGATTCTGGCAAAGACAGCTCTATGAAGATGAAGGCGAAAAGCATGATTTTGAAAGCCAGAAAGAATATGGAAAAACTGGATCAATCCAGCAACTTAAGGAAATAAAGTTAAAAAAAAAATTTTTTTAATAAAAAAAAATCATTTTTATATATGACAATCTATTTCTTTTTTCTTATTTGTAACACATTTATAGTCTTAGGTTCTGCCACATCATCCATCTCTATATCAGCAACCTCAATCTTATTGCTTTCAACATGGTCCTCTGGACTAACAGTAGTATCATTATAATAATCACCAAACTTGTAAGATTTGAAGTCTATAGTTGATAAGAACCCATCTTTACTACTGATGATGATCTTATTTCCTGCGCTGTTCCAAGACATGCTATAAATTGGGTAGTAATGGAGGTTCTTGACAATCATCAAACATTCCAGTCTATCTGTATCGTAGATCATGATTTCGTCATCGGTGGCTATGGCAAAGACCATTTTGTAATCCAGTCCAAAGACACCCTGGTTAGCTTCTCCATCTCGTTTATACAGATTAGGATTGAAACTCACACAAAGGCATCTCTTTTTCAAATTCGGTATGATCGCCACAGGCTTATTCAATCCCCTTAATAAGTTAGCTCTATGGAAAATATGACAACAATTCAGTTCATCCCCATTTGGATTCTTATAAATCCCATATGGCACAACCAACAGAAGCCCATCTGGTGAGAATTGTAGTTTTCTAAAAAAATTAAAATCCACTTGTGCAAATATATTCTCTTGCTTCCCAGGCACGAGCTCTCCCTTGACTATTCTGTTGACCAGCTTCAAATCAGTGATTTTGTTGTTTGTGTACTTTGGCTTATAGATACATATGGCTCTGTCTGCACCCATGCTGATGATGAGTTCATTCAGCGGATCCCAAACACAGCCCTGGACCACATCGTTGTGGTTCTTCTTGACAACACAGTACGGCTGCTGAGAGTCATTCACATCAATCACCTTGATGTAGGTGTTCATGTACCCAATGACCAGGTATTGGCTGTTAGGAGACCAGTCCAGGGAATATATCTCAAGTTGCTCATTGGCAGACAGATTGGTTACGGGGAAATACTTGATGATCTTGTACAGCTGCTTGATGTCATCAATGCTTTCATACTCATCCTCATACTCGTCATTGAAGTTTTCTGCTATCTTGATGGGGAAGTTGTATGGGTTGATTATTTTATCTATATCGTTTTTCAGTTGACTTTGGATGAAAAACCCCTGTTGCTTCTGGTTTATTTTGGAATACTTCTCTTTCAAGTTGCTTTTATACTGCTCCAGACTTGAATCTTCAATTTTCTCCCATATGATTATGTATCCATCATCCCCACACCCTGCTATGTACTTCCCACACGGGGAGAACTTTGACACATTCACCGGCTTGCTAAACCCCTTCAATGTTGTTATGTACTCAACATCGTTGATTCTATCCTTGGCCTTTTGGAAGTGGGTCTTTATACTGCTCGTTATGTCGTCAGTTGTTGAGACATTCGCATCTTGGCTCTCATTCTCATTGACGTCCTTGAACTTCCATATCTTTATTCGACTGTCTCCACCACAGGTCAAAAACTTGTTACTCTTTCTTTCCATGTGGTTGAAATCACATGAGTAGATCGGCTTTGTTGAGTGCCAATACGATAGTATTGGATAGGCTTCAACTCCAGACATTTTGTTAATAAATCAATGGTTGCTGTATGGTTCTTTCCTTCTCTTTCTTGTTGTAAAAAAGTAACGTTGTATATGTTTTCAATTATATAAAATTGAAAAAAACAAAAAAAAATTACAGAAATCTTTTTAATTTTACGCGTCTCTAATGAAATTTCAATTTTTTATAATTATTGGTAAATATACAAAAATATGTATGTTTACTTTGGAATATAGCCTAGTGTATGAACACTTCACCTTTAGTTTTATGTTAAAAAGAGGTTATGACATTAGTAAACATGTTTTTTTATAGTTGTTGTATTTGATTTATCCTGTTTACTAATGTATGTTTTTTTTAAATTTTTGTGGTTATATATTTCTTTTAAGTAAAATTTTAAATCATTAAATTAATACAACTCCTGGTAGCTTAGTTGGTTTAAAGCATAAGACTGTAATTTTAACAAGATATCTTGGGATCGGGTGTTCGAATCACCCCCGGGAGATTTAATTTTTTAAATTTTTTTTTGAATAAGTCATGTGATTAAAACGGTATTATCACATTTCCATTTTTTTTTTCTTTTCAAATTAAAACCATTTTGTAATAAATCATCGATGGTCATCTCAACCTTATTATATTTTATTTTTAATCATTGAAATAAAAGTATCTTAAATAAACAATAACCATGGTCCCAAAACTTATTAATTATGTTGATTGAAAATACAGATTCCTTGCAACAAATAAAAAATAGACTGCTTTCCATTATACATGACCGATATTACATAGAAACTGAAGTTTTACAAGAATTCACCAAACTGAACATAGAAATAGATATTGTGCCTAATGCCAGATGCGGAAATTGGTATGCAAAGAACCCAAACAATATTGAATCATACTTCAAAAGTACAGATGGCCATAAAAATCATTGGGGATTCAACTATAGAAGATTAAACCTACACATATTCGAAAGACTATTACAGCTTCATTGCAGTGATCAGTTACTAATGATTGTTGACAGCAGCAAGTATAGGCAGGTACCCGATTCCCTTAGCAAAACTGTGCCAATATGGTGTTGCATTTTGAGTCTTTTTATAAATAGTGATTACTTTACCGAAGATGGAGAAATTAATGAGGTAAAATTCAAAAAATTAACAGACTATTTGCTGGTCTTGCCGTTGCAACTAGACAACGTATACCAAGAACAAGCACAAATACGTGAAACCATGATTGAATTTTACAAAAACACAAATAAATATCTACCCGAATTTACAGACAAATTAAGATCATCGATGAGTAAATATTTCAATTTGAACCCAAAGGGAGAATACGTAAAAATAAACTCTCATTGGATATATCCAGGTTTAAATCCAAATAATGAAAATTTCATACAAGAGGATATTTTTGATGGGAAAAAAGTTTTAGTTCTTAATCTATTATTGTGCTCATCAAGTTCATATAGTCATATTTCCAGACATCATGGGAATTCCAAATTCCAAAACAATAAAGTTCATGACAAGTTTGGATATGAATTTGATTACTACCAGGGTGCTGGGGATGATCATGAGTTGTGGGGCATGGATCTTATAGATCCGTCAATTTTCAATGAAAACATAGAAAGGTTTGAAAGTATACTCAAGAGTAAAACACAGGACAATACGGAGTTGTTGTGTTTAATGGAAGAGATAAATGATGCCAACAACTCACAATCAAAAAATAAAACAAATGAATTTCTTATAGACAATCTCAATAAAGTTTATTTAGCCAACAATGGTAACATTGATAATAAACTAGTATCAAAATATGATATAAGTATTATATTTGGGGAAAGTGACATCAAAACGAGCGACAGAATACATGCTTTCAAAGACATGCCAGATGATAAAAAAGGGATACGGAACTTCTTCAAAAATCTAGATGAAATCGAAAGAATCATGGCCATGAAAAAACCTGAAGAATCAATACTGTTTTCAAGTGAAAAGTTTGATTTGAATATTGCCTGTTTGCTTATTTATTTCATGAAGTATAGCAACAACCCAAAATATACCCAAACACATTGGAATAAAGTAAATATTAGACAATTATACTTAAAAATATTGGAAGGTATCAGTATTGAAACTAAAACTAGTAGGCTTGTATTAAACAGTGTGAATAGCTATATAATCTCAAAGCATTAATGTTAAAGACGATCTATGGTGGCTATATAGTAACTATCTGTAAATTCTCTATATCCAGTGATTCTTGAAACTGCAAGTAATCTGACATCTATTTTATTAACAGATGAAGATTTCCGTTCTGCTGCTTTCAATAAATCCACTACCTCAGAAGACATGTTGTACTCTATAATCTTTCCATTTTCTGTAAGCAAATATATGTACCACCACAAGTTAGAAATGTTGTGGAAGTTGTCTACTTCAAAAAGTTTATTGTTTGTAGAATCTTTCTTATCCATTTCTGAATAATCATCTCGTAGCTCTTTTAATGAAATCTCCAGTATTTCAGTTAATTCATTTTTGACTGTATCTTGATCCAAAGTATCTACTATTGATGACAACACAGGTAAATTCAAAGATTTGAATAAACTGGTAATCAAAGCAGAATCAGTATCATTTTCAAATTGATACATTTTCAACTTATTTTTAATCACAATGGCCTTTTTTAAGCTTATCAATCTCTTGGTCTCATCCTCTTCAGAGAAGTATGTCCAGTAGTTGTTCAGATTCAAAACTTCAAATTCCTGTCTCAGGTCATGGTTATGCACATTTTTTGCAAGTGAATATAACCTTTGAATAGAAGAGTGGTCAAAATTTGTCAATTTTTCAACAATCTTCACTATTTTCAACTTGATGAATTCATATTTTTCAGCAGCATACCTTTTCAGCAATTGGTTACAAATATCGTCAAATGGTACACTTATATCATTGTCAAGAATATAATCCAATGCAATTTCGTAATACTCATTGGAGTCCAAAACGTTCATCAACAATTTGTTTTCGTAGATAGCAAGTAGTTCTCTGACTATCAACTCATTAACACCACACATTTTCTGATTGATAATTTCAACGTCTTTGAAGAGCCTCTGTTCTTGATTGAATGGTGCTCTTAAAAAATCACATTTATTAACATTTTTGAGGACCTGTAAGCGCAAGTACTTGTTACTACATGTAATCATGTATTCTGCATAGAATTTAACAAGGGAAGTAACATCGAGATTCTTAACGGTTTTGTCTTCGCAATAACTTTCAAGAACAAACAAATGATACTGCATCGAATTATCGTCATTGTTGTTACTACTGACATTACTTGCTATGTATGCGTGCAAGTCAAAGTTTTTGGTGTTGCAGATATAAAACAACTCTGCAGCAGTTTTTCTTATGAGCCAATTGTGGTGATGACTCAGTCTTTCCCAGTTGATATCCAATCTAGTAACAAAGCTCTTGTTCTTGACCAGTTGTGCTAACACACCTAGCAGCATCTTATCGTAGGAGTCATCTGTGTTCATCCATGCGACTATCACTGATAAACATTCCTTGAAAATTTTATAGTTTATTGACTTAAGCTTGGTCAGCGTGAAATTGATTATTCCTGTGATCAACCTTACAATATAAGTGTCCATGACGTAATCCTTTTGTGGCTTGTACTTGAAGACCCAAAGCAGCTCATCCTTGAAGTTGGTCAGGTATGGCAGTATGGCGAGTTTAATTTCAAAGTTCAATGCTGTGTACTCAAAGTTTTGATACTTTTGCTCAGCCAAGGATTTCTTGTCAAGGGTAGAAAAGATCTGTTGATACATGTATGGAATAGCCCCAAATCTTCTACCAAAGTGATGGTACTCTTCCAAAACACTGTTAAGATTGTTCAAGTATTTTATCTTTTGTTCATCACTTGTGGCTTTGAGTAAAGCCTTGTACAAGGGAACTGTTATATGGATACAAGCACTGTTGCTCAAAGTGAGTAAAAACTCATGAATGTAATCCACACTAACTATAGCCAAATTTTGGTTAATAATTTCTATGACGTTGGAATAGATTTTGTAGGATATAATGATTTTATATTCAGTGGTTAAATCGATATTTGGATCTCCACTTATGTATAACTTTATGACGCTTACGACCTTGTCTAAGGTTGTGAATAACTCAGTTGTATCCTGTTGAAGTTTAGAAATAAAGTTTTTCAACAGAAGCAAGTTATTATTAATTATTTCAAAGCTTGCCTCCTCATTTTCAATGCTTATTCCATCAACTAGCCTTAAAATATTTGAAATCAAATAGTTTTGAAAATTGACAGCTTCGTAGTCAGAGTTAAAAACCTGTATCAACTTCTCCTTAGTTGTTAAAGACATATGATCATCTTCTATAATATCTTTCAAATTGTGTTCATTTTCAGAAAAGATAACATGTTTATAGGTCTTAACAAAGCTTATGGATAAAAAGCTGATATCCTTATAGGAGCAATCCATACCTTCCAAAAAGATGTTTTTGATAATTTCATTTTGATTGAATAAGTATCTGATAATGTCTGAATTGAGCAGTGGTGTTTTGTTATCTTTTGGCTTGTTCAAAAAGATCAAATATATCATTTCCAATAGAATTCTTTGATAATTGATGTAGTTGTAGTTGTAGATTACATATGACTTGATTAGAGATTGCAACAGTCTATTTAAAAAAAAGATATGTACATTTTCATCGTGATTGGACAAAGATTGATAGTTAGCCAACTTATTTTTAACTTTTTTGATAATAAGGTTTTCGTAAGTGATGTTTATTAATATGTTCTTGTCATAGTTTTCAATTATACAATTTTCTCTCAGTTGTTGGAATATGATTGCATCTATATGTTGAAGTACTTGTTCGTAGAATGAACCATAATCTTTAATGCCATAGCCGTTAGTACTACAAAAGGTATACAACTTCTGTATAGACTCGTTATTAGATTGCATTTGAAACTTGGGTGATAAAACTTAATAGATTCTTGTCTCTTATTTTGAATTTTTCGAATGAGTTCCATGATCTGAATTATTATTTTTCATCGATGAGAATTTTTCTGTAGCGCGAAATATCCCAAAAAAAAAAAGAAAGAAACTAAATAAATCCAACCCTGGAAATATAACAATCTGTTTAACTGATAGTTTTTTTTTTCATATTATCGATATATGATTCAGAATTTATCAAACCCTTTCAACCTAACCAAAATTAATTCTATAAAGCTACTAACAATGTCAGATAATAGTAGCACAACTAACAATGCAGAACAAGAAAGAGACAGATACTATATGAATCTAGCCAAGAAATACATCCACGATAATAGTCAATACAACAAAGTATGGAAGAAATATGCCACACCAAATAACAACTACCACATAAGATTCGATGATCTAATAGACAATGATTCCTTCTTGAGAAAGTATAAGGACAAGTACAAGCTAAACAACTTGCAAGACAACTACACGTTCAACGGGGAGTTGCTACAAACACCACTAGGAACAAAGACACAATCGTACAAGAAAAACAACAAGAGTAAAATAACACTGAAAAAGGTAGATGCTTCATCCATTAATGAGGTTGATGTAAAAACAGAAAACCAGGAAACAGTGGCCAACTCAGGAGAGGAGAGCAAGGAACACTCGCAGCAACCAAAGTTCCAAACTTTGAAGGAAAAGGAAAGAAACAGACTGCTGATAGTGCAAGAAAACTTGGACAATACTGTTATAAACGGAAACAGAACATCCAAAATGACATTGGTGGAGGAGGTCACTAAGCATTTCAAAAACGAATTACAAGTTAAGGAAGCAGAAACACTGTCGCAGTTTATATATAAGGTGAAGAAAGACAACAAGAAGTTCAAGCTGGAGTTCTAGTCAATGATACCAGCATAGTTTTTGTTAATTTCACTTCTCAACTTTTCAGATGTTATTTTTTTATAATTTGCTATGACCTCAAGAGTGTTCTGCAGGTTTTCCTTAAAATTGAAATCTTTTCTATTTGTTGTTATCGGAACATCTGTCTCGATAAGCATGTGCTTAGTATCGAGGAGTGATATCAGTTTGCCTTGTTTTTTGGTTAAGGGCATCTTGCAGTTGATAAACGTGGATAGTGATATGAATAAGTTGATGTTCTTTAGGTTCAAGTATTGTTGGTTGAATTGCTCAATTGTTCCCGTATATGAATGCAAGACAATGTTGGCTTTTATATCTCTCTGTTGGAGTGTCTCATGCATGTCTTTAATGATATCAAACGTGGCCTGAGAAGCCTTGACCGAATGGATGCTAATAAACTTCAGGTTTGAAAAGTTTGTGAACCTATCAAGGAAATACTGGAATATTTTACTTTGATGATGTTTACTGACTTTAATTTCACTTAAGCCTAATATATCCGCAATTTTCAAAACATTGGCTGCAAAGTCCAATCCCACTTCACCAACAAAGTTATAATGACAAAACACATCATTTGGATACACATCATCAATGTAATGCACATCTGGGTATGATTGATATGTTTTGGTAACTATTTGCTTTATGTATTCTTCAATTCTATGCTTTTCCCCCACTGGGATGCTCAACAATTTTGCAACTTCGTTGTGATCAAAGGATAAAACGTTTAAATAATGATCAAGCTTGGAAATGTTCTTGTCAAATGAGTACATGTAGGAATACCATGGGTGGATACCAATACCTAATTTATAACAATGTTTGTTATGAAAGGCGTTACATTTTTCTAATAAAAGATGATCCAAATGAGAGGTGCTCATTAGATTTAATAGCAATTTCGATTTAGAAGTGTTTTCGTTTTGTAGTACATCATCAATGATGCCCTTGATGTTGTCATTTTCAAGATTTAAAGTCCAAGGATCTGAAGAGATATGGCAATGAGCATCTATATACAGTCCATTCATCTATGTGTTTGACTTTGGGGTGATTCTTAGCCTTGAAGGTGTTAATAGCGATGTATGTGGCCAATTGGGTGAAGTTTGATGTATTTGAAGGTTGGAAGACTTCTGTGCCCCCGCATTTCACGCCAGCCAATATGAGTGTTAACTCCGACAGTGTCCAAGCAAATTAATTAAAGATTTACGCTCAACTGGGCTGAAAAAAAAAGGACAGCCAGAAAATAAGACTGTGAAATTATTATCCTTTTTTATACATAATTTTAAAACATTTTTGAAAAAGAGCTTCACTTACAACCAACTAATAATTTACACCATTATGATAAACGAAATACTAAACTTCCACTTACCATTTATATCTAGCGCAATCATTGGTAACGTGTCCAGATTGGGCCTTCTTAAGATAAACGATCTCTACACCCACTCATATACAACCAACAGTACAATTCTTTATGTTAATTTCACTGCCTGTGTTTTTATGGGGTTCTTCCAAATCTTCAACTTTAGCTCTTATGACAGTAATCTACAAGTGTGCTTAACAACAGGGTACTGCGGAACCTTTTCTAGCTTCAGTACTTACATCTATGAAATCTTCATCCACACTGTTATGAATGCACATTTGTTTTCAAATTATGGCTGCACTGTCAGTGAGTTTTTCATTGTGAATATCTTGGAATTGTGTGTTTCCATGAGTGGTCTTAAGCTAGGAATATCATTGGCTGAAAACATCAAGTCATTCCTTCACATTGAAGGCAAAGAAGAAGAAATTGGTTCAACCAAATATGAGGTTCTTAGAAACAAATTGGGGTACTTTTCAAAGCACTTTTTAACAATTTTGAGCATTCCATTAACTGTGATCATGCTTGTTCTAAGTATTGTATATAGACACAATTATCATTCATATTGGACGCTGTCGTCTCTGTTCAGTATCTTTGGAGCATATACGAGATATTACTTATCTAAGTATAACGGAAAGCTTAGAAATAAGTGGAGTTTCTTCCCCATTGGTACATTTTTGGCAAACTTCATTGCAACTATTATAATGTCCATTCTGTTAATACTTCATCAAAGATATAACAATGATTTCACTAAAAGACTTGTTTTGTACTCAATGATTGAGGGACTGACCGCGGCCATGTCCACAATGTCCACATTGATGAACGAAATGAACAAACTCACGCTGTTTAAATCTTCATTTTACATTTTCATTTCTGTCATGTCCTCATATGCTGTGATGATAATCATCGCGGGTAGCTACAAATGGACAAATCGTCTAAGTGCCTTGTAAGCAGTTGATTACTATGCTTACCTTTTAAAAGAATTTAATATGGCAAAAAGGATTTGCGTACATCTTTTGTAATTAATATAACAATGTAAATATTAACACAATGGTAGTTAAAATTGAATACCAAAACTTTCTCAATAACCAACATTGATCATGAGCACATCCGAAAGATCACCTTAATAAATTAATATATCTATATATCCCTAAATATAATGAACGCTTCAAATCAAAAAAAAAAAAAAAAAAAAAAAA
>JAJMDH010000001.1:367474-482732 GCA_030573455.1 Hanseniaspora pseudoguilliermondii | reverse complement strand
TGAAGGCAGATCTGACAGCAATGGGACCTGCAACAGTTTGTTGATGCACACACCAGTGGATTTTTCCAGTTCTGAGTATTGCAAATCAACATCAACGTTCAGATTGGGTTCATCAACAACCAAAAAAATGTAGTCCAGCATTCCCTTGAAGCCTGCGTTAGAGTTTGATGCATGTGGCTCGTTGTTGTATTCCTTTATTGCATTTCTACTGTCAACCTTGTTGTAGCTATGTCCGTACAAACTGATGGCTCTGACGGGAAGCTTGTTAAATGCAGCTGACAGTTGCTCACTGATCCTAATATTGTCCGGAATGTAGTGCACCTTGGCCTCTGAGGGGTCAAACTCAAAGGGTGATCTTTCTGTGGCAAAGTTATACTCCATGGATCCGTTCATGTAATAAAAAGATTTCTTGTTTGTGGCAAAGTCAATAGGCTTTGACAAGACCATGGCCTCGTATGGTGCCAGGTATGGTTGAGCATTGAAATCACCCATAAAGAAACACTTGTACATAGGCTCTTGGTACAGCTTCTTCATATCATGAAGCTTTTTCAGCAAAACATACGTTTGTCTGGTTCTTTCAAAGGTACCGAAGGGATGCCAGAACAAATGGGCTGTTCCAATCAATATCCCCTTGTTGACTTTTTTAGACTGTTGGACAGAGTCAAGGTACTCTGCTTTGAAATCTAAGGCCATTATCATGGCAATATTGTTTGTCTTTGTTAACTTCGCACCATTGTAAACATCTTCATCATCAACATCAACAAGCTCATGATCAAAGTCAAGCACTGAGTTGCACACAGATTTCTTTTCAAATTTCTCCAACGAGTAGGCTATAAGAATACCGTGTTTCTTGGTTCCGTATTTAGAAAACTCACAGTGACAGTTCATGAATTTCTCAAAGAATATGACCCAGTCATCAAGGTAGCTGACATCAACCTCCTGTAAACACATGACATCTGCATCTCTACTTAACAGTTCCAGAGCCAAAAACTGGTTTCTGTGTTTCCATGAAGTTAGCTTGCCTGCCTTTGGAAACATGGATGACTTAGTCAAGCATTGCGCAAGCATGTTGTATGTAAGCAGTTTGAGGGTTAATCCATTTGCATTGTGTTTGGATTCATTGCTGATTGGCAAGTCAAACAGCTTTCTGTCATAAACTGAACATGCCTTTGTCAAGTAATCTGTGATCTGCTCTTTGGTGCTGAACTTGTCGTTCAACGCAGACAGATTCAAAGCATTTGGTAATACCATTCTGTACTTTGCTGTTAATATCAGAGACGTACTGGTTGTTTACTATTGTAGACTCACAGAGTAGCTTCAGTTGGAGTGCAACAATTCAATTTTTGACAATTGCGTATAGATTTTTTTTACCTGTTTATTCCGCGTTTAGTTTGGTGGCCCAAAAAAGAAAAAAGACAAAAAAAAAAGGAATACACACCGCTACCAAAACCTGACAAAGCAAAAAAACACGTGATGAACCGTAAAAAATGAAAGTCTCAAATAAATTGTACATAAGCTCAGAACATTTGGTTTGAATAGCCTCATTACAACTGACTTCTTTGAATCAAAAATAGAAAAAAAGTATTACATTCAAACTTTAATAATCGCTTGATCGACTAAATTAAAACTGTTTAAGTTTCTTATGTTCTTAAGTCTTCTTCATTTCATACTAAACTACATATCCAAAATTTATATATTTATAGTGTATATAGAGAAATTTTTTTTTTTAGCATTCTTAACAGGAAATGAACAAAAACCTTCACCTTGTATTTTAATTTTTTATTACTATTAGAAAGCAACGTTTAAATATCATCGATATCAAACTCTTCATCATCATCATCCTCCTCTTCTTCATCCTCAGCACCAAACTCGAAGTTGACGTCTTCGTCGTCTTCGAAACCAAAGTTGTCGGTTTCATAGATCTTGGCATTTTCTGGTAACTCACCTTGTTGCTTCAAGGTTCTGGCCTCGTCTAAGTTATATTTGTGCAGAACATCACATTGGTCGTCTTGGAAGTCTCTTAGAGAAACCAGAATTATATCACCTTGGGACATCCAGGCCTTCTTTCTTAGGTTACCTCTGATGTGGGCAATTCTCACAACCCCATCAAAGCAGTTGGCGGAGACTCTACTGTTACCCAACATCTTTGTGATTTGGGCGTACTCTTGTCCCTCGTCCTTGTAGATAAGTTCTCTCTTTTGACTTTCGTTATCGTTTTTACCTCTTCTACCTTTCTTACCACCTTTGACGTTTTTCTTAGCCATTGTTTCTTGTATGTTCTTTGGTGCTTTCCAATACTTTTCTGAAGTAATTGAGTAAAAAATATATATATAAAATGGGAGTATTTCCAGAATAGGCTAAAATTTTTTTTTTTACGCTTCGAAAAAGCCTTCCCCCCAAAAAAAAAAAAGAAAGAAAAATTTTTACCTAGACGGATATACGTAATGTTTGAACTAATCATCATGTCATAATCTAAAAGAGCTTTAATCAATTGCAATATATACATCTTTTGTTTTCTAAATATCAATCTTTATTCTCCTCCTTGTCAGACAACAGCTTGATCAAGTCATTCATACCGTTGACATGCTGATGAGCATTTGTGGACGTTGGGTCACCATACACACACGTGTAAGTGTATGCAATGTTGTTTCCCTTGAATCTGTTTATGTACTCAAACAAGGGCTCAATTGTTGGAGATGAGGAACCTGTGATCATTGCAAATGAAAACTTGTTCACTCCCTTCAAGCTTTCTCCGACTGAGTTGTTCAGCAAACTCAACTGCTCAAAGCTTTGTAGTGTGTTCAAGTGTGGTCTTGCATTCGTTGCTAGCATGGAACTGTTGTTTTTGTTGAAGTAGTCATTGGATCCATCCACACTGCCTTTGTTTGAGCTGGCGTCAACATTGTTCAGATCTTCTATTTGGATATCACTGTTGTTCGCTGACTTCAACTGTAATTGTACTTTGGATGGGGTGGATGGTGTTATAGGCGACATCAATGGCTTCAACAATGGCGAGTTCATGGATGGTCCTCTTGACATGTTGATGCTGTCAGCATATCCATTTGTGGTGTTCAAGTTGAACAAGCTACTTGCTGACGAGTTTCTGTGCAACGCTGATGAACCTGAGGTCGCATAGTAATCAAAAATGAACTTCAATGCCTTCAGGGACAATCCAAACTGTTGTACAAACAATATGCTTTTGTGGTAATAAGCATGTATTCCCTTTCTAGAGCCAAACAAAGTGTTGATGTGCAATATCAAGTCACCCACAATGTCATTGACCCTGTCCTTGTCATCAGCATTTTCAGTGTGGATTCTAAACATCGACTCACCAGCCTTTATGTAACTACCAGGCAATCTTTCCAACTTGTCCTGCAACAGTGGCAAAACCTCATTCTTCCACAAGTTGTCACCCATCAAGGTGTACCAAATGCCATCAATTCTAACAAAGGCACCGTTTTCTGCTATCAAATTCAAGTTGGCTACTCTGGCATAGTATCTTTCAACTGTGGCCTTGTCAAAGGAGTTTAGGATAAAGACATTGTTTCCTGCCTCAGAACACAAGTCATTCATTGTCTTTATGATCTCTGGGGTAGGTGGCTCACTGATCTTGAACACAAATAGCTTATTTTTACCTTTACAGTTGTTGTAACTTTCTTCCCACTCCTCATAGTGTAAATTCAACAGGGTTGATCTTTCAATGTTCAATTCCCATGAGGAGTTTATGGACTTGACAGACGAAATAATCCAGTTGTCACTGTCATTGATGATCAACTTCTTCATCATTTTCTTCCATCTTCTTCTCTTTTCCTCAGGAGACATCTCCAGGGCAAACTTGACAATCTCACTTAATCTCTTGATATCCCATGGGTTGGTTAAAAGACAACCTTCCTTGAACAACTCAGCAGAGCCTGTGAACTCAGATATCATCAATGGCGAGTTCTTGTCACAGTTGGCAACAATAAAGTCATGACAGGCCAGGTTCATACCCTCTCTCATGGAGTTGACCCAGAAAATGTCAGCCTCACTCAACAATGCGTAGTACTGAATTTCAGTCAACTCCTGTGTCAACAACACAATGTTCTGGTGCATCGTGATGTCAGTTGATAGATTGTTGATTCTATCAACCAGGCCCACAATGTCCTTTTCCAAATATTTGTCCTTCTTTGTGGATCCTGTGACAACCTGAACAAAGCAGACTTTTGAAATATAGGATGGGTTGTCTCTCAGAAACTTCTCGTATGCCATGAACTTGGTTTTCAAGCCCCTCAAGCTATCAAACTGATCCTTGGACACAATAAGTCTCTTGGTTTCATTACCAGCCCATCTGTCCTTGATGATTGTTTTGAAGAGATCGAAGTCCTCTGTATTTCTGAGTTTCTTTTGTACTTCAAATGCATCAATACCAATTGGAACAGTACATATATGTATAGTTCTGCCATCGAACTTGATACCATCTTCAATGTCACCATCAGTTTGCATCAGCCTGTTACAGGTTAGTGCAAAGTGCTTTGCATACTCCTCAGTTTGGAAACCCAAGCTATTGGCCCCCAACAGACCCTTTAGAATGTAGTCTCTTTGAGCAAAGCATCTGAAGACCTCAGAGGATGGGAATGAGATGTGTAAAGAAAAACCAATCTTGGCATCAGGCAACTTCTCCCTGACCATGCCTGGAACCAGCAACAAATGATAGTCATGAACCCAAACAGTGTCGCTTTCATTGTAGTTTTCAATGATCTTATCAGCAAATTTCTGGTTCAAGGCCCTGTAATGGTTCCATGAATGATCCTCAAAGGCCTTGGACTTTGGGTTGTCGGGGATCTGATAGTGGAAAGTTGGCCATAGTATCTCCTTACAGAAGTTCTTGTAGGCACCCTTGAAGGTGATGTCATCAGATATGACTGATTCACAGTTAAATTCCTCCTTCAAGGTACCCGTGACATTGTTCAAGACATTTTCAGGTAGAACATCAGTTGGAACACCCAAAGTACCATAAAAGATAACTGGCTGGTTGAATGTCTTTTCAAAGATGGCAGTGTTCACTGCATTGATCAAGCCTGTGTTGCACTTTTGAGAAGGAACAATGGACCAGTCAGCCTTTGAAAAGATGTTTTGCTGGCCATTCAACAAGTTGCTTTTCAAAAACTCAGCGTTGGAGTAGCCACCAAATTTGGGAACTTCCTGCTGGTTGAACTCAAAGCTGGATCTTTCAACTCTCTTGGAGTCATTATCAGAGGCAACTCCATCATCTGAAAAGGTCCCGTCTGCATGCATGCTTCTTTCTGGATACATAGAGTCCAAAGAGGCAGCAGTGTTGGTTTGGTACAGGTGAGGTTCATCATGGATGGCATTATCCAAAACATCATCAATCTCGGACAACTGTCCTCTTAAGTTGTGAGGCTGGGTGTGAGAGTTGGATCTGCTTATGGATTCCATTCCCGGATGAGGACCTGCACCGCTGGACTTACGGTGGATTCTCTTCATGGAGGTGGTGCTTGACAGCCCAGCCTTCAAGTCTCTGGAAAGGTCAACGTTTTTTTCCTCAGAGGGTAACTCTCTAGACTTTGGTGTGATAATTGTACCTGCTGGCTTATTGCCCATCAAAACATTAGAAACTTGCTTCAACAGGGAGTTGTTTTGATTCATGGCATTGCTAGAGGCATGCAATGGAGAACTCATTTCATGCCCTTGTCTGCCGTTGGCTGCGTGTCTGGCTTGGGGCTCCATCAACATGGCGTTCAAATTGGAAACACTGCTGTTCATGGATGAAGCCTGTGAGTTGTAGTCAGAGTCCAAATTGGCAGAGGAGCCCAAGTTGTGTTTGAGCAAATCAGAAAAAACAGGTTCATTAGGATTTCTCAAGTGGGCTCCTTGTCCATGTAGATGAGGAAGACGCTTTCTGGACATGGAGTCAATGTTGACTTGGGAAGCAACACTATCCAAGGTGTTTGGAGCATGTTGATTTGAATTGGTCATGTTAAGACCAGAGGCACCGGCAGTCAAATTGCTCATGAAAGCATCGGATTCCTCTGCGGATGTGTCCTTCAAAGCTTCGTGTTCATCAGGATTGACAATAATTGCATGTTCGGCAATCTTGGAGTTGTCAATCAATGCATTGCTTTCATTTTCTTTCTTCAAGCCGGAAATGTCTCCATTTTGAATTTTTTCATTAATAATGTCATTAGGGGTCACCATGGAGTGGCTTTTAAATACTTCTTCCTTGGATAACTGCTGGTGCTTCTTTGATGCAACATTTGGATCAAACAAGCCCTCAACAGCATCACCCTCTGTAACACCAGCCTCTTTGTAAAAGCTGCTTGTGTTGCTTCTAGGACGGGTATAGTTTCTTTTATTGTTAAGCGAGTGGGCCAAGTTGGTACTGCTTGCAGACACTAGCGGCAAGTGTTCCTCAGCTTCAGGTGTCAATGCACCACTACTTAAGTTACCGTATGAGTATTCTGCACTGTTGTTATGACTGGTATTCAAGTTGGATGCGGCTGGCAAAGAAGAGTCCTTGACAATGGTACTATCCATCAAAGCTGCAGAGGCATCCGCATTTGACTTAATCTCAAATTGAGGGGTGAACGGTAAGAACAAAGATGCAAGTATAACAACCATATTGCTTTATTTTTATTTATTTGGTTTCTTTTTTTTTCTTCGGTTCAGACAATAAGCAACTGCTAATAAAGTTTCTTTATAGTTATGATATATTCTTGGGGGTTGGTAACCTGATTTGGATATACGACAAGAAACACTTGTGTGTTAAATATGATACTGAAGTCAGTACCATTATATAAAAAATTAAAGGGTGGGCTCCATCACCCTCTAGAAAAAAAAAAAAAAAATCACCAGGGGTAAAACACCAAACACGGGAGATTCATCTGCCCCTTAGAAAATTGATTCATTCAAAAAACGCAATCCACTTACTTCTTGGCCCTTTTCTCTCCATTCGTCATACGAGGCTTTGCAACTCTCTTTTTCGTATTTTCAATGTGCTGGTACTGCTTGTAAAAGGCCTTGTTGATCCTGTGCATGATGTCCAGCTCATCAGTGTAGCCCGCATACAAATACTCGTTTCTTTGCTCTATTAGCTCATACGTGCCGTCCAATTCATCAACACCCACTGGATCTTCATCCAAGAAGGTAAAGGCCTTCTTTCTAAACAAGTTCTCGTAGTTTTTTGTGTTCACATCCTTGTAGTTATATTCAGCAACCATTTTCTTGAATTCGTCTGATGATATCTTGATGTTTTTGTCACCAACAAAGATGTTCTCGAAAATGCTTTTGAAATCGTTGTAGTAATCCTTCTCTACTACAGACGTCTTGTAATCATCATTGGCTGCACATTTGGGAAACATACGAATTTCATCCTTAAATGGCAGTTCCAGCATAAACAGTTTAATATCTGTTGTGTCCATATGGCCAATTTTCTGAGCAACTACGGCATAGTTTCTTATTTCCTTTGAAGCCAAGGCTCTGCCCAAACAGAGCATAACTTTCGCACTATCAAAAAGTTCCAATTTGAAAGCACTAAACATGGCTCCATGCGTGATATCATCCAGTTGTCTTAGCTCCAATGCTTTGGAAATGTTTATGAGACTTGCCACTTTGTAATAACTCTCCAAGGACACAAATCCAAGTGCATATAAAAATGGTTCATTGTCCTTAATTATTCTTTTTTCACCAATGCATACATAATTTTGAAATATTTTGTCTGCTTCTTCAGAGGTAATAAAACTGTCGTCTGCAAGTTGATAGCAGCTTTTGACGTCTGTATCTTTCAGTTTCTGGTTGGTGATAGGGTTGATGTTAAATCTCTTATTGAAAACTTCTCCGCTTTGTGGATTCCCTCTCTCGTATAGTTTAGTCTTGTAAGTGATTTGGCCTGCAAGTAAGTTGTGGCTCCCCAGTTCATAAACATCACACATCATGCTTGTATCCTCTGAGTTCATAAATGCTAATTCTAACTTGCTGGTCACCTTTAACTTTCTGACATCGTGTATATTTTCATAGATGTGATCATATGTGCCTTTTAGCTTACGTTGCTTTATCTCAGCCGGTTCTGAGGCATTTATTTTAAATACCTCATATTCCTCAAAAACTTCAACATATGAATTTAGTAATTCATCTTTAAACTCAATGTCATATAAGATTGTCGTGATATCAAAATTTTTGGTATAATTAGTATCCTTATCTCTAGATTTGAAGCTGTTTGCAACTTCTTCAACTATTTGGAAACATTCATCGTTGTCTACTATAACTTTATCTGATAATATAATCACGTTCAGATAGTTATCGATTCTTACTTCCTCCTTGCAAATGAACTCCTTGTGTATATGCTTCAGATCTTCAACAAAGTTCTTATCACCCAAGGCTTCGTCCTTTGCCTGTAAAATCTTCAATAAATTAGTCATGTTATAAGCATTTGAATTATAAAAAATGGTAGTTTTCAGTTGGGTATCAACTATCTGTTCATAAATCATGTTTAAGACACCAACATTAATTTTCTCCGATGCAATGTCCAGAATGAGGTATACTCTATCAGGAGTTTCCGATCTATACTTTTCATTGAATACCAAAGATTCTTGTTCCATTTTGTGCCTTTCTTTTGGTGATCTTATCTGTCTTCTTATGATTCCGATAAAGACATCTTATGACAGTTTTATCTTCAATGGTGAAAAAAAGTTGGTTTGGCGTTTCGTTTTGAAAACCATGTGACATTTATTTCTTGGTAGCGCCTCAACTTGATTTTATTCACTCAAATTGAAAAAAAGAAAGAAAATTTTTTTTTTTTTTACTTTAACTTTCTTCTCAGGATTATCACTTACAACTTATACTGAAGAAAGAGTAAATGTATAAGTCAATCCCCCATATCCATTAAACCTATCTGACATGTCTCAAATCTTTAAAAATTTTCTGTATGCCAACAAAATAGAGTCTGTATTTTACAAGGCCACCTTAAGAAGATCTCTAGTAGATGTTCCACACACCAAAAAGACTCTTTTGGAGAACATAGGCATAACATCCCGTAAACTCAACAAGATCCACATACTACCAATCAACAAGAAGACAGCCATCGGATTACTGAAAAACAAAGAAATAGTTGATGTTGAAGTTGTCAAGGTTGACGATGACGTTATTCTGGGGGAGATCAAGAAGATCAACCCTGACTTCTCCATTGACAGTATATCATCCGAGGCACAACAAGCCAGCATAGAACAAACCAGCGATCTTCTGGAACCTGAAGCCACAAACACTGTCATCCCCCCAGAAGTTTCCGAATACATCAACGAGTCCATCAAGGAGTTCATTAAAAACGAATACAGCTTGGCCAGAAAAATCGAGCCTGGTTTCTCTGTTGTAAGACATTAAATGAAAAAAAATAGGACAACATCCATGTATCCATGTAAATACAGTTTATATAAGCTATTAAAAAAAAAAAATTGATATTAGAGGGAATTCATTCACTGTTTGAAAAGAAAAACAACAACAATATATATGGGTTTACATTAGTAAACTGAAAGCTTGAATCACATTTCAAATGAATCTATTAACTTGAACAAATCTGACTTGTTCATTGCCTTCCCATCAAAGCTGAGATCCAATAGCGAGACGTTTCCCGGGCCCATGACCTTATCTGCCTGTGGTTCTGTTTCAGAGTAGTCTATGATGCTGGGTTGTCTTAGCAGACCCAATCCAGTACCCAAGTAAACATTTTGTGATCCATCCCCTTCCTCATCGCTGTTTGCCTGGAGCAGAGATGCCCCTTTGGACATTAAGCTTCTTGACTTCTTTGTTGGAGATGCCTCTGTGCTGTTTTTTTGATTCAGTGCCAACTTCTTCGGTGAGGTCTCTATGAGCTTGTTGAAGTTATTCGACTTATTGGACTTGATAAAGCTGGAATCTCCTATGTCCCCAAATAGCAATTGAGAGCCATCATCTCCAAGATCTTTATTGTTTAATCCAGATGTTCCTAAGTTCAAATTTCTTCGTAGATTTCGCGTCTTGCTGCCATTTTCGGTTTTGGAATTATAACTAGTTCTTCTGTCAGCATTGATACTAGTGTTGGGATCCTTGCCCTTGGAAGATACAAAAAGATTGGTACTTTTCTTCAAAACAACCATTCTTCCTGAAGACATACTCTTGTTCATGCTGGACTCAGATAAGTCCAAAGCTGATACATCATTCTCTTCATTGTTTCTCTTTACAACATTGTTCAAATTTTCAAAAAAGTTGTCAATGTTAAGCTCAAGACCATTTTTAATCTCACCTAGCAACAAATTATCAAATTCATCGTCCACTTCAGTTGTTTGGTCACTTTCCTGTTCATCCTCAAAGTTAACAAATTTGTTCATGTCCAATTCATACAAAACATCATAAACAGGCTTTTTCAACAGATGCAAGCATTTTTTTTCAAGACAATTTGTGGTATTTATTTCTGTCACATATGTATGACTTTCAGCATTTCTTGTGATCTTTTCATGTGTTTCCAATTGACTTTTGTAGTCTTCAAAACCCTTCAACTCCTGCTTAACAAAGTCCTTCTTGATATTTGTGTTTGACGTCAATGGTGTCATTTTACTTTGCTTGTTGTCATTAGGTTTCCCACTGCGGTTGTTATTTTTCGAAGGACTCCAAGGATATGCCTGTTTTAGCTTAGGTGTTTTGTTCAGCCCTTGTTTCTTAGGAGAAGCTGTCCATCCTTGATTTTGCTTGTCATTAGATTGACCGTAACCATACTTCTTTGGAGAGTAGTGCATGTTGTGGTTACCTTTAGGAGAGTACTGGTAAGCATACATGGGCTGGCCATAGTTAGCAGAACTTTGATTCAATTTATTTGCAGGATATTTTTGAGAGGGCGACACAGAGGAGTAGTTGAAATGAGGTGGCGACATGAGATTGACATCAGCATTGTAGCTTGGCGATGCGTGTGGCGATAAAACCATTCCTGAAGGATATCCCGGAGATTGGTAGTAGTAGTAATATTGTTGAGGTTGATGTGCAAAATGTGGCTGTTGAGCTAGAGGTGGTGTTCTAAATTTTTCTCTTTTATCATCTTTACGATGACTTTTGTCCTTGCTCATGTGGAACTATGTGTTTGTGATATGACTAAACTTTTGTGGTGGTTCTCAATAAAAAAGAATTACTTCCTTGGATACTTGAGTTTTTTTTTAGAGTTTAGTTTGGGTTTCTTTTATTTGTTTTGTTCCTTCTTGCTGAAACTTTTTGTCATCTCAATCAACGTGTTTACAAAAAAATGAATAAGGGGAAGGGTCTTTTCAATCTCAGAAAGTATCTTCTATTTCCCATTTTTACAATTTATTGAAATTGTAAACATTGGTAAAAAAAAAAAGGTCCTAAAATAAGTTTTTCTAAAAGAAAAACAACACAAATTTTACACTTTAAATTATTACCGATGGAAAGTTTGGTATAAGTCACGTGCGTTGAAATACTCAACATTTAAACTATACATTTACATCATATATTAAACCATTAACATTCTATTAAATAAACAATCATACTGGTCTGTAATTGTCCATGTACCTTTCAAGAAATTCAGAATCCGCTTCATAACTGAATCCTTGAAATAATTTCTCTTGCTCTTCCAAACTTATATCAAGTATCTTTTCAACACTGTGTACTGAAAGTAACTCATCAATGTTTTTCGTTGTGAACTCATCATCGAAGTTCTCCGCCAAGTTTTTGTCTGTGATTATCGGCACTATAGGTCCAAAGCTTTCCTTTTGATATTCTGCTTTAGATAACTTGTCCCAACTTAAATTTCTGAATATGTTATGCTGTTTGTAATAACTAGTCTTTTGGTTTGTTGCTTTGTTTTTCTTTTTTTTCTTTTTATCACTCTTGACTCTTTTGATTTCTTCTCTACTCAACACTCTTTCATCCCAATAGCTGTCAACATCCCATCTTAAATCAGCATCTCTGTTCAACAACCCAGACAAAAAATCCTTCATGTCTGTTGATAAATACGAGGCAAAGTTTGGCCACAGCTTTTTGGAATCTTTGTTAATTTTTTGTAGGATCGATGCTGGGTTAGTGCCTACATAAGGTGGTTTGGAGGTTAACATATCATACAGAACACAGCCCACACTGTACCAATCCACAGATTTTGTGTATCCACAGTTGTCTGGTGCCAGTAACTCCGGTGCTGCATATTCAGGCGTTCCACAATAAGAATATAGAACATCTGTGGTGGTGTTTTTGCTCAATCCAAAGTCCGTCAGAATTAGATGCCCTCTTTCATTCAAAAGACAATTCTCAGGCTTCAAGTCCCTGTAAACTATACCCTTATCATGAAGAAACTTGATGGCCAATGATATTTCCAAAGTATAAAAGCTTGCTACAGATTCATTGAACTTGCTTAATTTGTTAAGATGAAAAAACAATTCTCCTCCAGGAACATATTGAAGAATCAAGTAAAGCTTGTTTTGATCATGGAAACTATAGAATAATTTCACTATATTGGGATGGTTTATTTCTGTCAATATATCCCTTTCCGAAAATGTTCTTTCAACTTGCTTCATTTTAGGACTGGTTGCCGATTGCTTTTTTTCATTGGGCTCATCTGACATGATAAGTATGTTGGCCTTGCGCATCTGCTTCATAGCAAATATGCTGTTGTTTGCCCTTTCTTTGACCAATAAGACTTGTCCATAAGCCCCCTCACCAAGCAATTTGATTGGTTCAAAGTCATCAAGTTGTCTTTTTTGTCTCTTTTTTGCTTTGCTCTCTTCAGAAGACAATTTCAATACAGATCCTTCTGTATTAATATCGTCATAAACAAAAATAGAGCTGCTGTCATCGATATGCATCAAGGAAACATCCTCGTTTTGCATATCCTCATGAATCTCCAACATCTCATCGCTTTCAGCATCCAGATTAACAACCTTGAAGGCAGAGAGAGGCTTAATCATTGGCATCTTCGATACCGATGATCTTCTTCTTGTAAAGCTATGCACATTGTATGAGTTGTCTTCAGGGGAAATTGATAGCACGGAAACAGTATTACCTCCGCTTTTGAAAGCAGAATAGGCCACAACACTGGAGACACTCTCGCTGTTGATTAATATTGGTGGTGTGTCCATAAAAGCGGATTTTCTTTCTGGAATGGGCTTCGGGTCCATGGTCATCAAATTCTTGTGTTCATATTTGTACCCTTCAATGTATTCATTTTCTGAACCGTCTTCGTTCTCATCACTAAGTTCAATGGCTGAGTTCATTGACGAATCTGGATCATCTCCAAACATGATTGTGCTTTGATTGATGGAAAACTTTGACAAGGCCCTTACATTTGGCTGACTTGATATGAATTCTTCAACTTCGACATGCTCGGTATTTAAAGAAGTTAATGATTTTTTCTTAAGGTAAAAATCATTTCCAGAGCTAGAAAACATGATGATTTGTTGTATTGTATTCAATAGTTTTTGGATAATTCAGTGTTGCTGTAGGTAAAAGAAGCTTCAAACAATATTACACAAATTAAAATGAAGGTTATCTCATTGGTTATTCCTTAAGAATTTAAAGCAATTTCCTTATGAAAAAAACATTAAAATATTTTAAAGGCAAACCTGAAAAAAAAAAAAAAAACTTAATGCGCGCATTTTTATCATTATTTTTGGAAAATGCAAATAACGGTTAATTACATGGATGCACGTGCTACTATAGAAATTACTTTCACCTCTGGATAATGATCTACAGCGCAGTATTCCTACATGATAAAAGCTAAAATCATATTGTTAAATTAGTAATATCATTTTTTATTGTCCTATATAAATTTGTAAGGTATTGAAGAATAAAGAAGTTAAGAGTTCCCGTATACAACTGACAAAATAACCATTTCTCCTTGCTTTCATTATTAGAGAGCAATGTAAAATATCTATTATTCTTTATCCGACGTCTAAACAACCCTTAGAGTATATTCAATGATATCTTCAATGTAAAGCAAATAATGTCTTCATTCTGGTTAAAAGTCAAAAACACCAATCACTTAGAATTTCATAAAAGAACCCTTTTTCTTTTTAGACTTTTCCTTTTTGGCTCTTCTATAGTTCAAGTGTCTAGCACTACGCCAGCCGGAGGTGCTGACCTTAGGCTTGTCGCTGGATTCATTGCTTTCCTCTTGGTTTTCAACTTCCATGTTTTCATCGCCGATATTCTTTGGTCCTTTCTTTCTATATAGAGCTTCAGCTTCGGCTCTGAAAAATTCTTTTAATTCGTCTTCCGGGGTAGATTCATCACCGTTTTCTCTCGCAAGCTTGATCTTCTCGCTTATGTAGTTATCAATAGCCTTGTTAGCAATTCTTTCAGCTCTTTCATCAACAACGGATTGGTATTCTAGATTGTGTCTTCTGAATCTTTTGGCTTTGTGGGAGGATTTAGCTCTTAAGGATTTGGCCATTTTCTATGTATGTGATATGTATATATGGTATAGTTTCGGTTCCAATATGTATATTCTCTTTACTATAAAAAAAACTCTGCGTAAAGACAGTAATTTAGCTAAAGTTAATGAACTTTGTCAATCTCAAATAACGAATTATGATTTTCATATTCACTTTTTTCCCCCTCAAGGACTGTTGCTGAAAAGTTATCTGCACTTCCTTATGGGGAAATTTAATACAGGGGCTAAAAAAAAAAAAAAAAGAAACTTTGAAATGTCGAAATTCTCAAAAAAAAACTGTAACAATTTTTTATAAAAACTTTTTTTTTTCAAAAATTGTGGGAAATATTATAGGCACAATTTTAAAAATCACGCTTCAACAAAAATTACACAGACGCTGAATTCAATTTTTTCCACCAAAAAAATATATTTTCTTTCAAAAAAAAGAAGCAGTTTTTTCTGTTTTAGGAAAATATAAATTTGCTTTACTACCTCATTAGGAAAAAAATTAACTATTTTGAACAAATTGAACATTTTTTTATGTGTATTTGTATTGATCAGAGCATATTGATAAACAAAAAAGTAATTTAGTTTATAAACTTTCAGATGAATTTACTTCTAAAATTTCAATATCTGTGGTGTTGACTGTATTAAACAGTGATTTGAGGGCTCTTCTGTCTACGTATATTTTTTAGACAGCAATCTTTTTTTCCTCTCTCGAAACAGGTTAGGTAAGATTCTTACTAGGCTAATCTCTAATCTGTGTTTCCCTATTGGATCTTTTTTTTTTCTGCTGCTGACTTTCAGTTTTTCAAATATATTTTTTTTCCTTCTCTCTTGAGATTTTTAATATGGTATTTTTTCTCTATATTGGTAAAAGATTAAGAAATCTTGAAGATTTTTAGAAAAGGTAACATTATTCAAGAGAATAACTATAAACCACCAAATTAACATAGGGAAAAATGTATGTAGAATGATTAGTACAAACGAAAACAGAACAAAGATGATCACATAATATAGACTAAATGCACCGGCGATACAATCCAAAGATTTAATGAGATAAAAAGTACAATAAAAAAATGAGATAATTGATGACAAGCCAATGACATAAGGAATAAACAGGAACAAGCAACTTTACTGTTAATGTTGAATCAGTTAATTATATTCAAAGATGATCATAGCCATGAATTGCATTTTATTGTTAAATTTTGAAACTACATTAATAACCATAAGTGACATGGAGTTTTATTCTTCAAAGATCAAGATAGATTAATAATTTTTTGTTATTATTTATCTGAACATTTAATATCAAGCTTATTTCAACAGTGAAGAGTAGAACTAGATCTTGAACAACTTATTCAAAAGATTTATGAGTTTAGCCATACAGCAAGTTAATATAGTGGCATAAGGTGTCAATCACTTATTGAAAGCTAAGTCAATGCATATGACATGTTCAAATGATATTAAGTTGATATTTATTAATGTAAGCGCTGATTATGGCATAATGGACATTTATAAGGTATTACTGACACAATTCATCAAATCTAAAAGATTTAAAAGGAGTATTTTGGAGCATTTGAAGTTTATAACAATCATCTTACAGTTTTGTGATATATTTATATGTGCTCTATTATTTGGATAGAGCAATATGCATATGAATCGAAACATTTAGTCAAAGGCAAAATTTACTAACAAGTATTTTCTATTTCTGTATAAATTCAAGAAATAACTTTTACGAGTACAACACTACAATTTTTAAACAGGGCTACTTTAAGAACTCAAAAGAGACTTGCTGCTGCTGTCGCTGGTGTTGGTAAGAGAAAAATCTGGATGGACCCATCCAGTGTTTCCGAAATCAAGGAAGCCTCTTCCAGACAAGCTATCAGAAAATTAATCAAGAACAGCGTTATTGTCAAGAAGGCTGAAACTGTTCACTCTAGATCCAGAACCAGAGCTATGAAGGAATCTAAGCAAAACGGTAGACACACTGGTTACGGTAAGAGAAAAGGTACAGCTGAAGCTAGATTACCATCTCAAGTTGTTTGGATCAGAAGATTAAGAGTTTTGAGAAGATTGTTGTCTAAATACAGAGACTCTGGTAAGATCGACAGACACTTATACCACTCTTTATACAAGGCTGCCAAGGGTAACGCCTTCAAGCACAAGAGAGCTTTAGTTGAACACATCATCCAAGCCAAGGCCGATGCTTCCAGAGAAAACGCTTTGAAGGAAGAAGCCGAAGCTAGAAGAATCAAGAACAGAGCCTTAAGAGAAAGAAGAGCTCAAAGACAAGCTGAAAAGCAAGAAGCTTTATTAAAGGAATAAACTAGTTTTTAATTATAAATAATACTATTTCTATATATAAAAAACTCGACCTTAATTAAACAAAAAAATAAATCTTTGAATATAAATAAATTAAGTTTTTCATTTTGATTTTTTTAGAATTATATATTAAAGGATACATACGTATAACAATTTCCTGAGAGAGTTTCTTTAATGAATCTTGGTAAATATGTGAAATTGTATAGCCAGACCAGCTGCAACTATCTGAATCTTTCATATTCTCTATGCCTTTTGAGTGAATCATGGTATAATGGAATGTAGTTTCTACTTAAGGGATTGAACTCACATAGCTTTATGAGTGGAAACAAACTGCAAATTGGATTAGTGGTACTGTATGGCATCTGGTTACATATGCAGCCATCTGTATCACAGCATTGGTCAACGTGTGTTGTCATTACTTTATTACTTAGTCATGGTGATATATTTTTCAAGTTACTATCGTAATCCTATTGATAAAATGGGAATTGTCCAGTTAGTGATTGTTCATAATTGAAGTTGAACATGAAGAAATAAAAAAAAATTGATAGCCATTTCTCGTCGAACGGCTTTTCTTTTATTTTTACTTTTTTGGGCTAAAATGTGAACTAAGCGGGGTAAATTGTTTGATAATTGGATTCCATATAGATGATCATTTGTAAATGAATTACATTTGAATCAATCGCCAAACTTTGATTTATAAAGGGTAAGGCCATTCAGGCTTTTCATAATATACATTAAAATTTACTTTTCTAAGTGAAAAAAAGACTCAAATACAAACAAGTTCAATAGCTAATTTATTAACAATGCTACTTGATATTTGTAACATGAATATAAAAAAAATTTAATTACTGAATAAAAGATATCACTTAGATTATGAAATATATAAGGATTAGAATAAACCATCAACAATACCTTCTTCATCAATGTCAACCTTTAGGTAACCTGGAGCAGTAGGTAGACCTGGAATAGTTTGGATATCACCAGCTAAAGCATATAGATATCCAGCACCAATAGAAGCTCTAACATCTCTTATAGGGAATTTGAAACCAGTTGGGACACCCTTCAGAAGTGGGTCGTGAGACAAGGAGTACTGGGTCTTAGCAATACAGATTGGCAAGTTACCGAAGCCTTGCTTCTTGTACATTTCGATCTTTTGCTTGGCCAGTTCGGAAAGTTCAATTTCAGCACCACCATACATCTTTTGAACGATGGTGGTTAATTTCTCTTCAACAGTTGAATCAACATCGTATAGTAACTTGAATTCCTTAGGTTGCTTACAAGCTTCAATGACAGCCTTAGATAACTCAACAGATCCAGCACCACCTTGGGCCCATGGGTCAGAAGTCACGGCATCAAAGGCACCGGCTTCAATGGAGGCCTTTCTGATAGCTTCAATTTCAGCATCTGTGTCAGTGGCATACTTGTTGATGGCAACAACAACAGGAACACCAAATTGCTTGGCATTGGCAATTTGCTTCTGCAAGTTACAAACACCCTTTTCAACAAATCCAACATTTTCTTCTTGGTATTCAATTGGTAATTGCTGACCAGGCTTACATTCAGGAGCACCACCATGGGACTTCATGGCCTTGACAGTGGAAACAATAACAACACAATCTGGGGATAATCCGGAGTTTCTGCATTTGATGTTCATGAATCTTTCACCACCCATGGTGAAATCGAAACCAGCTTCAGTAACAACATAACCAGAGTCTTCTTGGTTTTCAGCAGACTTGTGTGGACCAACCAATCTTAAACCAATTCTGTCAGCAATGATGGAAGAGGCACCAATGGAGATGTTGGCAAATGGACCAGCATGAACCATGACCGGAGTACCCTCAAGAGTTTGCATTAAGTTTGGCTTGATAGCATCGGCTAACAATGAAGTGACAGCACCGGCAACACCGATGTCTTCAGCAGTGATGGCAACACCTTCCTTGTTGAAACCAATAACCATTCTTCCGACTCTCATTCTCATGTCAGTTAGGTCATTTGATAAGGCTAAAATGGCCATCAATTCAGAGGCAACAGCAATGTCAAATCCGGTAGTTCTTGTCAATCCCTTTTCAGTCTTGGATTGACCAATGGTGATTTCTCTTAACATTCTGTCATTTACATCAACAACTCTCTTGATGGTTATGGTGTCTGGGTCAATGTTCAACTTGGCGAACTTTGAGATTTCAGCATCAGTTAGCTCATCAGGGTTGGTCTTGTTGATACCCAACTTTTCTAATCTCTTCAATTGTGACTTAGTGAATTTTCTTTCACCGTTCTTAGCTGGTACTAATCTCTTGTAGAAAGTCTTGTCGTTCTTGGTTGTGGTTTCATGGAACATTCTGGTGTCAATGGCAGCAGCTAACAAGTTGTTAGCAATGGAAATGGAGTGAATATCAGTCAAATCCAAAGTGAAGGTGTCGACAGGAACGACCAAAGATCTACCAGCACCGGAGGCAGTACCCTTAACACCGAAGGATGGACCTAAAGAAGGTTGTCTGACATTGGCAATGGTTGGCTTGTTCAAGTGAGCATACAGGGATGAGGCTAATGAAATACAGATGGTAGATTTACCTTCACCAAAGGCAGTTGGAGTAACACCACCAACCAAAACATACTTACCTGGGTTTCTGTTCTTTTCCAATCTGCTCAAGATCTTAGGGTTGATCTTGGCTAAGTGGTGACCGTGGTATTCAACTTCAGAGTTGTGTAAATTCAATTCCTTGGCAATAGCCCCAATTGGTTTTGGTGTGTGTTTTCTGGAAATTTCAATATCGGAAGGAACAGGGAAACTTGTGTCTATTTTGACAGGGTGAATTTCAGGTAGCTTGGTTTCATCGTTATAGGCCTTTATTGCAGCTTTGAAGACATTGGCAGTTAACATACTGACAGTCATTGGACCAACACCACCTGGAACAGGAGTGATAAAAGAGGCCTTTTCCTTACAAGATTCAAAGTCAACGTCTCCGACTAACTTCTTACCTGATTTCTTTTCCGGAGCAGGAATGTGGTTTATACCAACATCAATAACAATGGCACCTTCCTTCAACCATTCACCTTTAACGAATTGTGGAACACCACAAGCAGCAACAACAATATCAGCTTGCTTGATCAACTCTGGAACGTTTTGTGAGTATCTGTGGACCATGGTGACGGTACAGTTGGCCTTTTTTAACAAGGATGAAACTGGAGTACCAACAATGTCGGATCTACCTATAACAACAGCAGTCTTACCCTTTAATGGGACATTGGATTCCTCAAGTAATCTCATAACACCGTTTGGAGTACACGGAATGAAGTATGGGGTTCCGCCTCTCTTGGATAGCTCACCAACGTTGTATCTGTGGAAACCATCAACATCCTTCTTGGCAGAGACAGCATTAGTAATCAATGTTTCGTCCAAGTGCTTAGGAAGAGGTAGTTGAATCAAAATACCATGGATGGAGTCATCATCGTTAAGCTTTTCGATTTTGGACAACAGTTCAGTTTCGTTGATATCTTCAGCCAACTTCTCAACGTCACAAGAGACACCAGACTTGGTGGATGCATTTAGCTTAGCTTTGACATATGTTGATGAATCAGGTCTAGAGCCTATTTGTAAGATTTTCAACTTTGGGTTGAATTCTGGATGTTGTGCTTTGATAGCCTTGATTTTTTCAGCTAGTTCATTTCTCATGCTTTCAGATAAAGTTTTACCGGAAAGAACATGATACAAAGAAGCTAGTTGTAAACTTTTGAAGTTACCTTTCAAACTAGATGATTTGAAAGTGTTTAACAACATGATTTGATGAATATGTAGATGAGTTGGTAAGTGGTATCGTTTTAGGTTTCAATTTATCAATTTGTTTATTAAATATTGACGTTGAAACGTTAAATAGTGTTTATCAAAACAAGTTTACTGTTATTTGAAGACTGTAGTATGTAACTGGATGACTAAATTTTTCATGTCGATATGTTTTTTTTTTTTGCAAGAAAAAAAAAAAATAAGAAACTCTTAACGAAGTCAGCATGTGCAGAAGTTGTAAAAAAAATAGCCTGAAAAGCAGCAGAAGTTTTTAACAAATATTGAACCAATGAGAAGTCAGCTGTGTATGTGGCAAGCAAAAAATAAACTTCTGTTGTTTAACTTCTAGACTCTCAAGCATACGTATTCTTAAGAATTCCCATTAGCTTCTTGATTACAATTCACGCGATAAAGCAAGCCATTGAGTTCAAGTATTTTAGCTCATTCATGTATTCACATGATTCGGTAATAATGTCATCTATATTGTGATAAATATTACATATACTAACACTTTGTATTATAATCAGTATACTAAGTAAACTGCTAAGTAATCACGTGCCTGTATTGATTTGATTTTGTATACATTTTTATGTGTAGTGAAATGTTTACTGCACTGTAAAACAAATACAAGCAACTTCCATTTTGGGAAATCCCTGGCTAATCATGTTCCCATTTTTTTTTTTTTTTTTGCAACAAAAAAAAAAAATACAAATTGTTTCTGTTTTTTTCCGTTTTCGGACACAAACTCTTCAAAAAAGCCATCTACACCTTTTTCCTCACTCTTTCGTTCTGAAATGAGAATTTTTACTCTTTTTCACCATTTTCGCATTGAGCCAGATTTTTTTTCCAGTTTTTTTCTTCTTCACACTTTAGTAAAGTACAATTATGGTTTATAAGCACTAATATATGATTAAAACTTTTAATGAATTTAACAAAATATTAACAAAACCACTATAAAGAATCCTTTAAACAACCTATCGTATAAATATTACCGAAATGGGAGGTGTCAGAGAAAAGAAAGTTGAATACTTTGCTAAATTAAAAGAATTATTAGAAGAATACAAGTCTGTCTTCGTCGTTGGTGTTGACAATGTTTCTTCCCAACAAATGCATCAAGTCAGAAAGTCCTTGAGAAACAAAGCTGTCGTCTTAATGGGTAAGAACACCATGGTCAGAAGAGCCATCAGAGGTTTCGTTGCCGAAAACCCTCAATTCGAAAAGTTAGTTCCTTTCGTCAGAGGTAACGTTGGTTTCATTTTCACCAACGAATCCTTATCTGAAATCAAGGATGTCATCTTAGACAACAAGGTTGCTGCTCCAGCCAAGGCCGGTGCCGTTGCCCCAGAAGACATTTGGGTCCAAGCCGTCAACACCGGTATGGAACCAGGTAAAACCTCTTTCTTCCAAGCCTTAGGTGTCCCAACCAAGATTGCCAGAGGTACCATTGAAATTGTTTCCGATGTCAAGGTTGTTGAAGCCGGTAACAAGGTCGGTGCTTCCGAAGCTGCCTTATTGAACTTGTTAAACATTTCTCCATTCACCTTCGGTTTAACCATCGTTCAAGTTTACGACAACGGTCAAACCTTCGGTTCTGAAATCTTAGACATCACTGATGATGAATTAGTTGGTCACTTCACTGCTGCCATCTCCACCATCACTGCTGTTTCCTTGGCTTCCGGTTACCCAACCATCCCAGCTGTTGGTCACCAAGTTGTCAACGCTTACAAGGACTTATTAGCCGTTGCCGTTGCTTCTGAATACACCTACCCAGAAATCGAAGAATTAGTTGAAATCTTAAACGACCCAACTAAGTTAGCTGCTTTACAATCCGCTGCTCCAGCTGCCTCTGCTGCTTCCACCGAAGCTGCTGCTGAAGAAAAGGAAGCTTCTGAAGCTGAAGAATCCGATGACGACATGGGTTTCGGTCTATTCGATTAAACTGATTTATTAGCATAAAAAAAAATTTTCTTTATATATTAAGACATTGAAGTGAAGGTGTGTGTTGTTATATACAGTACATATCTTTATGAATTCTAATCAATCACCAAGTCAAAAAAAGAAAAATAAAGTCATAGTTTATCTTTGAGTATTATATGTCGTTGAGGTTTAATCAATTTCAACAAAATTAAAATGTAATAATTTTCTAGAGTGGGATCATGTGACTTCCAACGATAAAATTCCTATCATTTCAATATTTTTTTCTTAAACATTTGTGATTAAGTGACAATCATCCACAATCACTTTGGATGTTTAGCAGTAGGTTTTGTTTTATCTGAACATATGTTTATGCAGATTTGTCGTCAAATATAGCTCAAGAGGCAGTTTATATAACTACGATTTGACATATAATGAAATAATGCACTGGCTTTTGTATATAAGAGATTATATAAAATGATAAACCAAGATTATTATCAAGACAAAATGTTTGAACAACCATATTACATGAATTACTCACAGCTTGAATTTAGCCAGTGTAGCATCAACTTTTCATCCTTCATGGAGCAATCAAACACATCATTTTTCAGCCACAAGCCTCAAAAAAAATTAACAGGTCTGAAACTAAGTGAGTACCCCACACATTCGACATGCGATCAACTTGACTTCAACAGAAATATCAACATGGTCATCAATGATTCAGAAGCCAATCACAATCTATCCAGCATCAGAAAAATTGATGTTTTGGGTGAGCAAGTTGAATTGACTGACTTGGGGGAATCTTCAATATTGAACTTCTTGAATGATATATCCAACAAGCAGTGCAAGCAGAAACATAGAAACCCCATCACTGATATGACCATAAATCCAATGATTGAGGAGGTCGATGAAAACACAAATAATGACAACCCAGAGGCTTGCAGTTCAAACATTTTAAATTCGTTGTCTCACTCATTAAGAACGGGTGTGATAATAAAAAGAAAAGAAGTTGAGAATGTTTTGAGCCAGAGCGACGATTCAATATGCTGTATTGAGTTTGATATAAATCATGGGAGAAAGGTCACCATGCTGGACTACTTTGAGGATGTTCTTGATGATATCAACAAATATAATAATAAAATAACTCAATCTAACTTTCATCTATTCAGTATGAATGACGAGACAATAGATATGATTAATGTTTATGCAAAATTGGAAAAGACCAATAAATTGTTCAAATGCTTTTTGTCTAACATTGAATATGTTGTGGATATTGAAATTTTGAACACACATGCGTTTAAAGAGTTCTTAGCCATATTGTCTAAATTCATATCAAGCAAGGGCAACCCACGATTTCTTTCTATCATTAATTACACCAAAAGACGAAAGCAGTGTCATAACTTACAGATGTCACACAAGTTCCATAAGCACTATAACACTAGCTTGGATCATAGTTTTATTGCTGCTTTGGAACGACCAGTGGCCATGCCTTTACTACAAAATGTAAATTTCTCTGTTGACCTATTAAGTGTGAGTGATTCAGATATAAAAAGTGACACTCCTGAAAAAAGCAAAAGCTTGATTTTAGAAGAAGTAGCAAGAGAGTACAAATACATAGAAATCAACCAAATTGTTACAAATAATCTTTATCTTGAGATGCTAAAATTGTTTGATAATCTAGTGGCCGCTCAAGCCATATGCAACACAACTTGTATAAGCTATAACAATAAAGCATCCATAAAGCAAAATGAACAAATGATGTGTGAAAACACTGCTTTGATATTTGATTTTTTAAAAGTTGCGGAAACTCTTAAAAATCAAGAACTAATCGTTAAGCTTCATGACATCTTTAATAGAATGTTGCAAATGTCCATTGTCGAAAACAGCTTTAATTTGTTCTCATTTTTAGTAAAGTCACAAGTCAACCACTATCACAAAAGAATAGCAAAAATTTTACCGATTGATCGTTCATTGACTGTTTTGAACAAAATTGACAATAACGAATGGGGGAAGTACACTGTGTCTAGGCTTTGTGTAGATGAATTTGAAAAGCTGTTGGTATTAGTAAACGAGAGGCAAAATAAACAAGAGAAAATACACTTGAAGTTGATGGAAAACGTGAATAAAGAAAACAGTACCAACATTGAAGACCTAAACTATACAAAGTTTTTGAATTTAAAAATTAAGGATAAGGAAACATACACCGAATGGCTACAGAAATGTCACCAATCAAACGACATTAAAGAAGTAAAGGTGAAGAGAAGATATAGATTTAATTTTTTACGTAAACTAAAAGATAAGTGGTGTGGAGTAAAGGCGGAGACTGTTAAGGATGTAGAAGACAATGTCGAAACAGACATCAATGAGAACGTCAACACCAAGCAATCGATATTTGATATATTTGAGATAGACAAGAACGAGGACACTAACGCTTATCGGTCTTTGTATATACTAGCACACAAGGCTTTAACATAGTTAATTGAGCAGTTGGCTCCCTTGATTTTTTCTTATCTGAGTAGTGATACCTTCCCACGCTGTCGTATTCATTTGAAAAAAAACGATAACATGGCGTTTATAAGAATCACCCGCAAATTCTGAAAAGCCAAAAAAAAAATTCTATAGATACAGAAGTTCAACAGATCGTTTACCTTTTTTTTTTTTACCAAAATTAATTTGAAAATAGATAGCATTACTATGTATCATATAAGCTCTAGTCCAAAGTGTTTGAAGTGATTGAAAGAAGAGTAAAGGAACCTGTAGATAAAACTTGGAGCATTATTATGAATGTCGTTACTAATTCTTTGAGATTGAGATCATCTCTCCTCAAATACAACCACCATACTTTACACACCCTTGCTGCATTCAAGCATCGCTTTTCAACAACATCCCGCTTCTTGAACGAAAAGAATGAAAACGACATTGTTTGTAATGACAAGACCCTAGAGGCTGGGAATGGTCCCCTGTTTGTTAATCATAACAACAACTACAAATCGAGCTACCAAACAGGAATGTACGGATCAACGGAGGTTTTGAATGAGGACTTAGTGTCTGATTCATTGCCAACGGTTGATCTTGCCTATGAGGCTGTTCTTTACAACAACAAGCATAATACAGAGGACTCCCCAATGATTGTTTTGCACGGCCTGTTTGGATCAAGAACATCAAACAGATCGATGGTCAAGTTCCTTTCCGAATCCTTGAAGAGGGACATATATCTATTAGACCTTAGAAACCATGGTTTTTCCCAACACATTTCAAGACATGACTATTGCTCGATGGCTGCTGATGTTGAAAGATGGGTTAAGAAAATGAACTTCGAGAATAGAAAGCCTATCATTGTTGGCCATTCCATGGGTGCAAAGGTGGCCATGGCCTCTGTATTGAGAAAGCCTTCCCTATACTCCATTCTTTGTTCAATAGACAATGTTCCTGTAGCCACCTTCCCATTGGCTTCCTTCCCCAAGTATGCCACTTACTTATTGAAGATTGTCAATGATCCCAACATAAACACACAAAAACAATGCTTGGAGGTTTTGAAGCCAATAGAAAAGAGACATGCAGTTCAGCAGTTCTTGTTGACCACCTTGGCCAAGTATAAAGATCCAGTAACAGGCAAGTATAGATACAAGTCCAAGATTCCACTAGGGATCTTACGTGATTCATTGATCAAGGGAAACATTTCCAATTGGGAATACAACTCATGGGTCTTCAAAGCCAACATTCCTTCTCTGTTCATCAAGGGGAGCACCTCTGACTACATGTCCGATGAGTACTGCTCAGAAATAGGCAAGTTTTTCCCTAATTTCGAATTGAAGACTGTGGAGGGAACTCACTGGGTGAACAGTGAAAATCCAAAGGGATGTGCTGATGTAATTACTGAATTTATCGAAAGAAAGGAAGACAAGTAATGCGATTGTGTTTTTTACAGAGTACTCGGAAGTTAAATCAGCTGTATTGGTACAGAAATAAGACGTGTTTAATCTTTCTTTTGTACATATATGTAGTAACTATTTGCTGTTATATTGAGTACATGTGTATTAAGCTTTTAACTGTTATATATTACGATTAAAAAAAACAAATATAAACAAAGATTATCTATTTGGGCCTATACAAAACAGCTTATATAAAGGTGACAATCTGACAATTAGGTTCAGATTGTTCACAAGGTTTGGTGGCGTCTTCATTGTTTTACCCTTTCATTTTGGAAAGTTTAACTGGCCTACGGAGATAAAAAAAAAAAGATTCGAAAATCCCCCCATATTGTTCTCATTTGAGGTAATCCAAAAACAAAGAAAATTCTGTCTAAAAGAAGGTAGATTACTCATCAAGGTGTTCTTTAAACAATTAGAAGGCAGATAAAACTCCCTAAACAGCAACAAACACATAAAGAGAAGAAGCATATTGATCTTGAATGAAGTTCAATATCTTTTCTATCATTTCAACTCTGTTCAGAAGAGTTAAAACGGACCTTCCCTTGGTATTCACTTGTGGGCTATTGTTCTACTACCTATTCAAAAATGAAATAGACATGCTCAACAGTTTTGCAGAAAACGAGCTTCTTCCTCACATAACAAACGACCTGTCTGGTGAATCACTGATTACCGAGTCTTCAACCTTGGGCCAGGAAACTCCAACCATAAAGGATAACTATAATGCTCACGTCGATGAGACTAAAAAACCATCCTCTCTGGATACAACAGAAGAGAAGACTGACTTCAACAAACCTGACTTGATGAACTATGAGGTTCTCCAGGAAAAAAACAGATTCTTTCCTATTCTTCAAAATAATATTGATACTTCAGACGTGTTCAACTCACTGAGTGTAACACCTTCCAAAAAAATTGGTTCATTCAAGGATTTAAACAGGCGTCTCAAAAACCTATTGGTGGACCATTTCACATGGAAAAGTACCTACGAATATATTAAGGAAGACTACCCTAGCATGCAGGCTGCAAGATTTTCAGACAATGGCTTTGCAATCACCAAGAAACAGGCTGAAATCAGAGAGATATTTATAGAAACATTCAATTTATACTCAAAAATTGTAAATTCGGAAATAATTGATGAGATAAATCCAATTTCCAAGACCACACGCAATAATGGGAATGGATTTGGAAGATCCCTGATTGGGTCTTTGGACATGCTGTACTTATTGAACATGGAGGAGGAACTTGAACCCATGCTAAGCAAGCTGGTGGAAGATAATACATTGAAGTCCGACAAGAACTTGATGAACACAAATGAAAATTTCATAACAATAATATCATCATTGATTTCCGGATATGAGCTCTCCAATGAAAAGGAGGAATCTTTGTTGCCTTTGATCAAAAACTTTGCCAAAATTGCACTGAAGGCATACGACACACCAACAAATGGCTTACCGATTTCTGATTACCCCTTCAAGTCATTCATCCAGAACAGATTTCCATTCAGGAAGACATCCATATTTGATGTTTCTGGCAACATCTTGGAGCTTATCAAACTATCACAACTGACAAAGGAGAATGTTTACATTTCCACGGGGATGAATGTCTTTAAAAAGATGCTCGTCTCCGCTGTTGGGACATTCAATCTTGATTATCTATTCCCCACAGTTGTGGACCCTAGTGGTTGTCAGTTAATCAAGCGAACACAGGATCATAAGTCAGTGCCAAACTCAAAGGGGTTCATGAAGAGCATATTCAATGGGAACTATGTTAACTGCTTACAACGAAGCACAATCATCCCAGTCAATGATGAGTACAACTTTGATTATGATATCAACAAACAGGAGGAAGAGTACATAGACTTGATAAATGATGACGGAAACGTGAACTACCTGTTTAGTTTTTTGAAGAGCTACCACTTGTTGAATGGAAATAGTGACTTTGTTGAGTTGAGGGAATACTTTGAAAATGCATTTAATTTCATCAACAAGTTTATGTTTTACAAGCCGCTCTTGCCTGCTACTCTGAAGGAAAAGTTTGGTGATCTTGATTATGTATTTTTCACTTCATTAAATGTGAAGAAAGGAGGATTGCATTTAGAAAAGCATACTCAAGAAATCCTGATAAAACAATCATTGATGTTCAAGGCTCAACATTGCCAACTAGGAGGTGTCTTTTTATATGCTTCCAAATTGTTAAAGAATGATACATACCTGGAAGTTGGTAAACAATTAATCAATGGATGTAAAATATTACCTGAAATAGTTGGTCTTGATGTCATTCCAGCAAGTGTTACCTTTGAAAAATGTGTTAATTTGGAGGATTGCTATACTTTTGATTCTCAACAAAAAATAGATAGCTTGAAGGATCTTACAATTTTTAACGACATTTACATAATTGCAGATGATGAAGGTTACTTCAAGGTTCAGAAAACGTCCATCAAAAAGAGAGATCTTATTGCTCAAGATTTGGAAGATAGAGTAGATGAAAAATCACATATGCTATCAGAAATGTACAAAAAACAAGAGCAATCAAAAATTAAAGTTCCTTATAAAAAAATGTTTATGTTAACAACATCCAAAGACACTATAGTAAACAAACCATTGATTTTTGAAAAGCATACATGGCTAAATGAAAAGTATCCATTTTATATCAATTCAATGGATCCATCCTTTTTGATGAGACCAGAGTTTGTTGAATCCTTGTTTTATGCCTACAGAATCACTGGTGATTCCAAATATAGAGACATTGCTTCCGACAGCTTTGAGAAAATGATGAAGCATGTGAAACAAGTACACAACAGACACATAGAAATATCAGCCATCAAGAACCTATTCACTGATAAGGAAGAAGATTCCTTACCATACTACTGGTTCACAAGAACACTGAAATACTACTACTTGATATTTTCTGATATTTCAACATATTCTTTAGATGACTACATATTCAATGGTGATGGACATATATTCAAGAAAAACTATGAGATTTTAACGAAATAATACATGGCAGAATTTATCTTTTTATTTTTTAAATCTATATATAAAAGTCTAAATTATTCACTTTCACTATCATCTAAGTATTTAGCATAATCATCAGCAGATGCGAAAGTAGGTAGTTGTTTGAGAGCCTTTCTCTTCTTTTTCTTTTCGGCTTTCTCCTTATCAGCTTCTGTCAATTCTTCTTCAACTTCATCATGCTTTCTCTTTCTAGATTCAGTGTCTTCATCACCATCTTCAGATTCTTGGGCAGATAGGAATTCTGCTTCGGAATCTGAGGAACCTTCACCAGATATCAGTGCGTTAATGTCTAATCCATCGTCTTCGGATTCATCTGCTGATTCAGCAGCTGAGTTCATATCAACTTCAACCTCACTTTCATCTGAGGAAAGAGCATCCAGTTCAGCAACTGCATCTTCATCCAACAATGGTTCTTCGTCTTGGTCGTCAGAGTCATCTGACATGGAGAAGTCTTCTTCACCAAAGACATCATCTTCTGAATCTTCATCCTCATCTTCAACATCAGGTCTAGACTTGACCAAGGCAGACCAAACTTCATCTTCATCCAGCTCATCCTCGTCATCCATTTCAGCCTTCTTTTCCATTTTCTTGATGCTTGACTGTTTACTGGTGAAGTACTCGTAGAAGAACTTTTCATCTGGCTTGATGTTCTCTGCTCTCTTGGTCAACCAGTTTTCAGTGTTTGCAGGCAACTCGTTCCACACTCTGTCTGAGGCCTTGACCAACAATGAACCTGTGTGTGCACCTCCCAAAGGTTGCATGATGGAGGAACCTCTGGTTGTGGATTTATGCTTGAAGTTTCTGTAAACGAATCTGTCCAGGAAATGGGCCAGAGTGTACAGACCCAAGTCCGGCTTTCCCAAAGCATCAGCTGGGTTTTCATCCTGATCTTCCTCAATTGATTCATCGCTAGTTGGGGCTGTTTTGGCAAATGCATTGGCATATGTCTTTATGGTTGGATGGAAGTGGGTTTCAAAGTTTGTCAATTCCCACAAGGATGAGAACTCAGCATTGGCAAACTTTGGATCTCTCTTTCTAGCGTCATAAGGCTTGAACTCCTCCTTAACAGCATCCTCATCGTCTTCTTGCTCATTCTTGTAGTCCACAGGGGTGTTAATCAGCAAATTCTTGATTTCCGGAATTGTTTCTTGTAATTTCATCAGTAAATAAATCATACCTGCAATGGAACCAATGTTTAACCAGTGAGAGATGATTTGTAGAATTCTCTTAACGAATGCTTGGACTCTTGGTATGTTTCTGTCATTGGACAAGGATTTGTACATCAAATTCAAGTAAATACCTTGCTTCGATGAGTTGGCCAATCTTTCATCCAACAGAGATTCATACAATGTTCTGTAGTATCTGTCGTCGTTAACCTTACCCTTGTTTTTGGAAATAACTTGGAAAATCAAGGTCAATGCTTGTATGGAGGTATTGAAATTTGAGGAGTGTGTGATTTTGAACAATGTGTCCAATCTTTGGTCATAAACTTCAGCTGGCAAGTTGGAGAATGGGAATGCTCTGTTCATACCTGTTAAAATGGCACTGAATAGCTTGGAGTTTTTTTCCTCAATTATGTCTTGTTCAGTCTTGACCTCTTGCTTGACAGAAACACCACCTTTCTTACCCTTTTTGACGTTTTTCTTTCTTTTGCTTTTTTCATATGACTTTTTGGAAGTGAACTCCTTATCTTCGGTTTCCTTTGTCTTGGAGATATCTGATTCTACCAAAAACTTTTCAAACAGAGTAAAGTATACCTTCAACAGATTGTTGGCAATTTTGAATTCAGAGTTCTTTAAGATGGTTTGATTCAGGGTTTGAACTGAGTAATAAATGGTGTGGTAACCTTCATTTTGCTTTAGACATATATCAACAATGGCATCAATGATGATGGACTTCATGTTTGGATGTATGTTTTCCAACTTCAACAGTTGGTAAGAGGCCTTAGATGAAACTTTGTTATCAATATCACCCAGCTTGTTCACAGCCAATCTCAAGAGATTGTACTCTTGCTCTGGCTTGGCAGCCAATAAGTCAACAACATGTGTCAAGACATTCATTCTTATATGAATGATAGGATCATGCGACAACTTTTCTAAGACTTCTAAAATTTTAAAGTAAAAGTTCTTCATGAAATCTTCAAAGTACCATATAGCCAAGGTCTTTTTATTAAGCATCATGGATAAGTTTTGGTTCTTGAAGTATTTCATTTTTCTATCTGGAAGCAAACCACCATTCAAGAACATATCCTTCAAGGCAGCTAGTGTGGCCAAGATAGAATTTCTTGATTTCTTGTTACAGTAACCTAGCAAGGTCTCTAAGGACTTTAAGTTATGAATTGGGGATTCTTGAATCAATAATGTCAATGCACTGATTTTATCATTTAAGGTACCGTCTTGTAAGATATCCGACATGAACTTTTTCTGTGAGTTATTTTTGGTGAATTCTTCATAGAAGATATCGTTGTCCTGTTCCAGGGCCAATTTACCTCTTTCATAAAGTTTGGCAATTTGGTCCTTTGATAATGGATCCTGTTGGTATTTTGTTTCTGGGTCCAAAGGAACTTGATGCCATAACGTGTTTGTAGGAATTAGCAATCTATCAGACACAACTAGATTGGTTTCTGAAATAAATCCGTCCTTGTTATTTACTTCTTGCTTGTTTTCTGTTTTTTCTTGCTTGGTTGAACTAAGCTCATTGTCTTCAGCTTCGCTTTGTTCAGATTCTTGTTCGGATTCTTGCTCAGCTTCTTGTTCAGACTCTTCTTGAGCTTCTTCTTCAACGTCATCATCGTCTATGACCAAATTAGGAACATCCTTTGCGTTAAATCCCATTTGTTTCATTATATCTTGCAAGCCACCTTTCAATTCATCTTCATTTTCATTCCCGTTGTCGTTGAATTCCTGCTCACTTAATTCTCCATCTGATTGGTTCAGGACCAAGTTGATGTCTTCTTCAGTGGCACCAAGTTCAAGAGCCTCCTTCTTTAGCAGCTGTTCCTTTTCAGAAAGCTTCTTATTTAATTTGATTTTGTCGCTCTTGGCCTTTTTGTCCTTGCTGACTTTCATTTTACTTTCGATCTTTTCCTTTAAGGATCCTAGATTTAGTGACATTTTGCGGAGTATGGGATACCCTTTTTGGTATATTTAATATGCTATTTTTTTCGTTGGTGTTCACCTTATTGTATCCTTTCGAGTAGTACTCTGTAAGATCAATTCAAATCTTGGAAAATAGTAAAGAAATTTATTTCAAACAATTAAAAAAAAAGAAAGAAAAAGAAATGGTGAAAGAAAATTGAGAAGAGAGCGTTTGGAGTGTACCTGATTATTTCCTTTTTGGGAATGTTTTTTTAACTGGGGGGTTTTACGAGTTTTAAAAAAAAAGCAATTTAATCACGTGATCATACAAGATCATCAGCTTAAGACGTATTTTTGAACTGATAGTAAATATGTTATTCATGTTCAGCTTGTACTCTATTTGATACAAACAAAAGAGGATAAAGAGAGTTACTTTAATAGAATGAGAAACAATGACAAATGAAGAGCTTATTTGAAGTGTTTGCAGTTACACCAGTAGATAACCCCCCATTTTCTGTAAATTTTAATATTATAGGAACCGCCTTTAAAGCAGATAACAACCATTTGTTTTTTTTTTTTTTCGTGAAGTAAATCATTTTTAACAAACACACACATAACCCCAGAGTAGTTCTTCATATCGTTTTAGAATTAAATATATTGGGGCACTAATGAGCACTAACATAACCTTCAATGGGGTTGAATTTTATCAAAGTCATTCAAATATAAAATGGAAAAAATCCAATTTCCCAAACAACATAAACAATCATTATGAGGATTACGACGTGATTCTTGTAATAAACTCGACAAGGGCAGGGAAACAAACTGAAGAACATACAGCTTTAAAGGAACATTATTCCAAATTGTATTTCAAGTTTTTAACGCTATGCAATAAAGCATGCAAATTGATCACCACGGAACATACGGGAGATATACAAGATATAGCCAAAAGCCACTTATTGTCATTTGCTGGGAAGAAGTCCCTTGTAGTGATACTATCTGGGGATACGTCGATCAAGGAGCTAGTAGAGGGTGCTGATGCCCTTGATATAGCATTGGATATACTACACGTTCCTTTTGGGACAGCTAACGCATTATTTTGGGATTTGTTTCAAGTGGATAAAAACACAGATACCAAAAGTGCCAATTATGTAAGCTTTAGTGATATTCTTCAAAGACAATTCATCCAGTTTGCCAATGGGAGCATATTGGAAAGGAAAGATATTCCCTTATACGCCATAAATTCAACGAAAACAGATTGTGTTTTAGCCAGGTGTTTCTTATTGGTAACCACTGGGTTTCACGCTACACTGTTGAAAGTTGCCTCAGAACCTGAGTACGCCACTTTAGGTGATGAGCGATTCTCAAAAGCCTCAAATGATTTGGCTGGGGACAAGTATCATTACAATAACTACATTGAAATTGTTAACAAGGAGAATCCGGACGATGTGATCTTTGCTAAACAAGAAAGTTCATATTTTGGTATATTCAACCAAGGAAGACTTGAAAGAGGGTATGATATATCCCCAAAGTCTGACTTTAACCACCGGTATATATTGTCAATAAAGGAGGAAGAGGGGGACAAGGGGGCTTTCTTCAATAAGATACTAAAAGGGTATGATCCTGTTTCAAGCGAATTAATCAAGATGTATGAGGATGATCCATTGGTTGTTTACAAAGAGGTTGATACAGGGGTAGATTTGCTGATGCGGATATATCCGAACACCAAGAAAAACTTACACTATGAAAAAAATGTGTGTATTGATGGTTATCTCGTTCCTGAGGATGCCATAATGAAGGATGGATACCTGGAGTTGAGTGTTGAGAAGATAAAAAAGAATAACATCAAGTTCTTTGGTATATAATGGACAAGCATATATTCATGAATAAAGCTGTTTGTGTCAGATATATTGGTGTTTTCAGCTATTTTGTTGGTTCACCATACTTTCCCAATGTGGAAATGTGTGATTTTGCAACTATTTTACCCCGCCCTGAGTGTTAAAAAAAGAACCAACTCTCAGCCAAAACAGCGAGAGAGAAAAATTTTTTTTTCTGGAGAGTGGCAAAAAAATAACAGTGTGGAACTATAATCTGTGATAATACACTTCATGGGTTGTTTTCTTTAAAAAAAATGATTCATAAACTCTTTATGATAAGATGTTACTTGATGAAACCAATAAAATAAAACTGTTTAATAACATTCTTAAACTTTAGTTAACTAAAAAAAAACAAAAAGAAAGGAACCAATTGTCTTAAGTGTTTACATCCCGTTCTTTTATATTTTTATATTGTATTTCAGTTATTAACGTTACTCCTAATAGTATTTTTTTTTTTAAATTTATCCTCTTTGTATCTTCTTTTGTTTCTGTACAGAACTATATAGTCAAGAATCACGATAAATTAAAGAAATAAAAAAAAAAGAATCAATTACGAAACAGTTCATTAAAAGTTTTACCATCTATTAAATCACACACACCATGTCTTTAAAGAGACTAACTAAAGAATTAAAGGACTTAGAAAACGACCCTCCAACCTACTGCTCTGCTGGTCCAGTAGGCGATGACTTGTACCACTGGCAAGCTTCCATAATGGGTCCTCCAGACTCACCATTTGCCGGTGGTGTCTTTTTCCTATCCATAACTTTCCCTCCAGACTACCCATTCAAGCCTCCTAAAGTAACTTTTGAAACCAAGATCTACCACCCTAATATCAGTGACAACGGTGCCATCTGTTTGGACATATTGAAGGGCCAATGGTCTCCTGCCTTGACCATCGCCAAGGTCTTGTTGTCTGTATGTTCCTTGTTGACAGATGCCAATCCGGATGATCCTTTGGTTCCTGCAATTGCCAACATATACAAGACCAATAGAGAACAATATGATGCCACTGCCAAGGAATGGACCAAGAAGTTTGCAGTATAAAGTGTTTAAGAAATATAAAATGTGAGTTCAATGCGTTTGAATTTATATATTTGAATTTAGACTTTCTTTCTTTATATATATATATTTAGTTTTACAGGGGTTATCATGGTTCTTGTTAATTGAACATCATACTTCTAATCATATTGTACTTTTTATAAATACTCATCATGCATTGGATCTATTCTTCATATTGATTGTTATGGGACTTGTTATCCAATATGCGATTACCCGGAAACTAATGGCCATTACTCAAATAGGTAATTTCTGCTTACCGTGGTCTCCCGCCCCTTTCCCTCCATCTTACAACTTTGTTTACCTGTAGGATTTTTCTAAAAAAAAAAAAAAAATTTTCATTTTTTGTTAAATCAATTCAATAATCTAAGATGATTAAAGAAGTACTGTGTTATACAACCAACATTAGTATCCAATTGATCCATCCTTTGGTTATTTAGGTTTTTTTAAATATACAAATATTCAATTCAGCTTATTCTTCCTTTTTGAAGAGCAGAAAAAGAAAAACTAACATAATCATCATGAATAAAAGTAACATCATATCAAATTATTACATAACGGATTACAAAGCACTTCTTAGGACAACAGAACAGCTGTTCAAAGACAAGCAAATCCAATCATATCTGACCAGTGAACAAAACATCATACTGCATGAACTGCTCAAGATAGAGAACTATGAAGTGAAACTCAAACACTGGACTGATCTGCTTGATGGGAAATTGAAACTTCAATCATCTCTTATAGAAAATGATCATTCTGTTGATGAGGATAACAAAGATGAGGTCATTGATGAGTTTTTGAAGATGGATCTGCAGAACTTACAAGAAAGACTGTCCAGTGATGGCTTTTTATCTGCACTTTCTTTGAAAATTCGATATTGTTTGTGGGAACAACCTATAAGAATATGGCTTCAGGATGATTTGAAAGACTATAAACTCTTGAAAATATACGATGAATATAAGACATCAACTTTGGAAGCAAATGACGACGATAATGATGATATGCTTGACGATATCAAGTATGTCATAATGGATCCTAGGGAAAATTCGGATATGTCGACCAATCAAGAAAAACCAAATAAGGACATAGCTGTTAAGCCAGTTACCAACAATGATGAGGAAGATTACGACATGGATGATGAGGAAGAGGACGTTCAGCAAAGCATGCCAAAGGAATCAAGTGAAAGTGATGACTACTTGAGAATAAACATATCTCCAGAAACATTATCGCTTCTTTCTGCCAATGACATCAACACTGATAGAAACAAAGTAGCCTTTAGATTCAACAAAATTTACCACACCATAGAAGATGACAAAACCACTGTTATGGGAAAAAAGCACTTGGAGGAAGCCGAAAAGAGAATGGAAATCAAGGAAAGGAAAAGAAACAGGGATGATTATGAACTCGAGTCTGAGGACGAAGAGGTCAGCAAAAATGATGAGAAGGAAGATCAAGTTCAAGCCACGAACGATGAAGAACAAGCAAATGATCAGACGGAGCCAACAGACCTCATCAACAAACCCAGCGGAGAACTCATTGGTGATTTGTCCATCATAAAGGAAGTCAAGAACAGTGCAGGCAAGAAAAAGAAAAAAATCAAGTCTGGGGAAAAGATTGACAATGCTGAAGTGGACATCACTCATTTACTGGTGACAATAGAGGAAAACAGATCAAAATTGAAACTTACCGATCAGGAATTGAGAAAGCTGATACGAGATGTGCAGAAGACAGGTTCCAAGTGGGCGTCTGATTCCAAAATAGGTCAAGAGGAGTTATACGAGGCTTTGGAAAAGGTTCTAAATCAACTTAGATCATACGGGTCTTATTGTCAGCCATTTTTGAACAAGGTCTCCAAGAGAGAGGCACCGAACTACTATGATATTGTCAAGACCCCCATGGATTTGAACACCATGCTGAGAAAACTGAGAAACTTCAGATACAACTCAAAGCAGGAATTTGTTGATGACCTGAATTTGATATGGAAGAACTGCTTGACTTACAACACAGACACCAAGCTGCTGATCAGAAGAAATTGCTCCATGATGCAGAAAAAGGCATCCAGTTTGATTCCAAGCATTCCTGACATAACAATCCGTGACAGAAAGGATGTTGAGGCTGAGCTATATGAAGAGGATTTTTCAAAGACAGATGAACCCACTGGTGGGAAGACCACTAAAGGTGGGAAAAAGGCAGGATCAAAAATGAATGCTTCAATTTCTCTGAACAAAAGAAATGAAGAAGAAAAAGAAGAGGAGAAAGAACCAGTCGTTGAGGAAAAAGAGATAAAAGTTGAGGAAGGCGACAATGCAAAGGTAGTTTCTGATAATGATAATGATAACGATGATATGATTGATGATGAGGATGATGTTCAGGACACTGGGTACTTACAAATGCTGAATGCTGAGCAGCTGGCATTCATTGATGATGCTGAGTTGACAACCTGGAAGAACATGACATCAAGTGCCAGATCCGAGTTGTTGGTATCAAGATCAAAGCTGTTCATAGGAAACAAACTGAACCCAAATGCAGACGCCCTTTTGAGAAACAACAAAAAAATGAAGAAAGAATCTCAATGGATGGATGACTATGATAATGAGATCAAGGTGCTTCAACAGAAGCATCAATCCAACAATGAGGCTGGAAGCAACACCTTCAACAAGCAGAACAGAAACAGAAATGAGAAAAACTTGCTGAATTCTGATGATGAGGATGAGGAAAACTTGGATGATGTCAAGATAGGAACAGATAATCTGTTATTTTTGAGTGAGTACAACATTGCCAACAACTTACCTGATATCCCCACCAGCAGTGTGGACAATGCCGTGCTTGATAAAATAGAGAATTTCATAGTGAAGCAAAACTTGAAGAGCTTGGAAATCGGAAACAATGCCGCAAACAAGCCACTGTCTGAATACACAAAGCACTACAACACCGGGATGTCTCAAAGACTGAACACAAATATCAAGTTGATCCAGGAGATCAGACACATTTGTCACAAAATCTCATTGATAAGAGATCTTCAAAACAGACAGGCAGCCTTGATTGCACAGGCAAACAACCCTTTTGCGAAAAACATGTTGAACGTCAAAAACAAAGTGTTCAAGCCTTCCATATTCAGAAAGATGGAAATTGATGGGAATGTTGACCTTGATTTTATGTCGCAGCTGCCAACAAGGGAAAGCCACATGAACCAGGACATCACAGAATCGTTCATGTTCAAGATAACGTCAAAGCTGTGCATGGATGCAGGGTTTGAATCAACGGAGCGTGTGGCTGTTTCCACAATCAACGAAATAGCATGCTTGCACATGAACAATCTGATCAAAACAATCAAGCTGCACATGGAAACAAACTCTGAAAACAAAATTGAAGACATGAATGAGTTGAATGAGGTTGCATTGTTGCAAAACGGTGTTGATCGACCTGAGTTGTTGTACAGCTATTATGAAAAGAACTATGTCAAGAAGCAAAAGAAATTGAAGGAAATCAAATTTAAGCTGAATAATTTTTTGAAGATGTTGTTGAGACCATCATTGAAGGACTTGAGTGAAAGAAACTTTGATGATGAAAGCAGTTCTTATTTGACTGGTGACTTTTCTAATGAGTTAACTGGGGATGATTTCTTTGGCTTCAAGGAATTGGGATTGGACAAGGAGTTCAATATCATGAACAAGTCCATCCCTTTACACTTGCTAGCTGTGCAAATGGGCGATTTAGCAGCAACTAATATAAGCAAAAGTATCAAACTTGAGGAAAAGGAGTTGAGCATGACATACAATGACCATTGCTATGGAGAGATCAAAGATGAAAACAGTTGTAAAATTGTGGGATTGATGAAAAACTGCCTAAATGACCAATGGGCCATGAACATGAAGACTCTGAACATCAAAAACGATGCCTTTGAAAAATTGAGTTCTGAAGAACAAAACAGCCATGTCATTAAAATTGATGATGATCTTCCATTGAAGCTGAAAGTAGTAAGGCTTGCTACGAATGGTAGAATATCTATCATGAAGAAGAGACACGTAAACGATACAATCTTCTTACCGGAAGAGGAAGAACCAGCACCTTCAGTTGATCTTGAGGGGTTATCAGCTCAAGAAGAAAAACGAAATGATTTTTTAATTCTTCCAACAGTTTCCAGAGATGAGAAGAAAGTTTAGAGAGTAAATATAAGTTAGACAAGGCAGTTAAATTTTTAAGAATGACATAAAAGTTCTTATCCGTTTATATATATCACTCAATGGTTATGCATACTGAGTTTCTATCATTAATCTGATTCAAGGAAATTGTTGGTAATGTTCAAATCCTTAAGTCTAGTGTTGGTGATGACATTACTTGAATTGCTTATTTGTAAAGTTGCTATGTACTGGTCCATGATATCAAAGACTTCAATGGCAAAGACACCATCGCCGTTTTTTAAGAGTAACTCATCAGGCGAGTACATGTTTTTCAAATCTATAGTGAATTCATTCGATTTATCATTTCCCCCACCAAAGACAATGAAATCAAAGATGGAAAAATCCATGTCTTCCCATGAATCAAGAATGTTGGTATATATCAAGTAATCGTTGACATGTTCTGAAGGATGTTTCATTAATATGAACTCTCTACCTATGTGGAGGGGTTGAAAGTCAAGGTTGTAAATGTTGGTTGAAATTCCATTGCCCAATTTGCTTTCACAAAGAGCCTTATAATCATGCAGTTTATTTTGTTGTTTAGTAATAAATTTTCTGTCTTCATTGTTGAAGAGTTCCAAACCACACAAAGCGGGGACACCCACTAGTATTTGATAATTACAAGTATATTGTTCATTAACCCACATGATTCTTGCAGCTAGATCTTCATGATCTGGTTGAAAATCAAATATTTCCTTGAAATACTTTTTATCACACACAAATTGAAGCTCGGTTTGTCTAGGCAAACCCGTTACTTGACACAAACTACCATTGCCATAAGTTAAGCTTAGATAGTATCCATCTTGATGATACTTCAACTTAGCTGTTTTGTCCTGGGTTATGGATCCATACATGTTTGTTGACGTGCCTAAATTGTATGTTGGCATTGATGCTGAGCTTTGCTGAATGGAGGCTTTTAAATCAAGGTAATAGTTCCAAAAAATCTGCCCATTGTATTTGAACCGTCTCAGAAAGGATGGAATTTCCTTGTTATTGTCTTTTTGCTCTATTGGCATGCGCACAAAGACTGAATTTGAATCAATGACATGCATCAATTTATCATCAGGAATGGTCATGCCAGTAAGTTGGTGATTTGTTAGATTATCCACTATTTCAAGGGCATTGGTGAGTGTATCATTAAGAAACTTTTGGTCAACATCTACCCTATCAGTAATTTGTTCGTATATAGAACAGTTTTGGTAATCATTGGTTATGTTGTATTTTGATTGTACTAAATAATAATCATTTATTTTTATATCATCCAAGGAGTTCACAATGGAGAAGTGATTGTTTTTGAATGGATCCAGTAAATCCAATATAGGTATTTGATCATCCACTTGTTTACTAGCTGTAAAAATTGCATTCAGAAGCGTACACAGGATAGTGATATAGACTGATAATATCATATTCTGTTATTATTTAGGATAAAATTTTTGCAAATAAGGATTCTTTTCCAAGTGGCTTTGTTGGTGTTGGGTTAAGATCAGGTTTACGACATTTAGTTCCTTAGAGGTGTTATTTTTAAGTGTCGGACATACAAAGACATCGGATATAAGAAAATAGTGGATTTGCTAGGGATTCCCAAATAGGAAACTCAAATCAAGCCATCATAAAAATAAGCATTTTTGTTTGTGTTTTCTTTTCCAAGCAGGTTGACACATAGTCATTAAATCCATTTTGTATACAAGTGCAGAACCAACCAATACGATTGATGATTGGAAATGATAATATGCTCGTCTTTTAACAGCAATATAAATGGTCAATGTTTAGTAGACACATTAAGGAAAACTGTTTATTATACCGATGGGATAAGCTTATAGTCTTCAACATTTTTTGATCAAGTTGACCGAGAAAAAGAGGAAGGGCAGCGCAGCACAAATCTGAATAAAATTTGCAAGCACTGAACATTCTTATTTACTGTAATTGTTGATACTTTCGGAAAGGAATGATTGAACAAGCATCGTTAAATATTCTTGTTTATTAGTTCAGTTATATCATTCTACCTTACGATTATGAACAAATAATGTAAGAGACTGGAACTTTAACTTTTATTTCTTTTTTTGCTAGAGCTACAAGATTATTCATAAAAAATAAAGAATACAAAAACCATCAAACTCAATTCCTCTACCGTTGAATATCATGAAAAATTTCTGTACATGCATTTTATTACGTCTTTTACATCAATAAACGCTTGTATCATAAAAATAAAAATGGAACATTAATATTTATGATATAATCTAATTAAGTAAACTTTGAAGAAGGAATTAATCAATAAAAACAAACAAAAAAAAAAGAAAAAAAAAGAAAAAATAAAATCTATAGAATTAAAAGGATTACTTTTCGTGTGTTTTCTTGTGTCTCACCATGTTTTGCTTAGCATTAAAACACTTCCCACATATATCACATTTGTATGGCTTCAAGCCCAAGTGTATGTTCATATGTGTCTGTAGTGCATCTTGTCGATGGAATCTCTTGTCACACTGTGTGCATGGAAACTTCAGGGGCCGTGTTGTCTTTTTCAGTGGTGCTTTTGCTACCTTCTTAGTATCTGTTGAAGTTCCGCTGATTTTTTGCTTCAATTCTTTTAAGGAAGGTAATTTGGGTCTGGACTCTTTACTTGTGGATGAACTCAGGTGTGTCTTTAGTTCAGGCAACTTGAAATTCAGCTTTGGCAAATCCTGCTTGTTGTAGACTGAAGGGGATGAATAGCTTCTTTGTAAACCATTCAGTTTTGGATGTTGATTGTATTGTAATGTTGTATTATCCGCTTGTAAATTGTTAATATCATTTATATTATTCTGCAGAGTATTTGGAACCATCATATTGCTTCCTGCATTAATCATTGTTTTGCTATAAGGTTGTTCATATACTTGATAAAAGTTCCCAACTGGTCCCATGTAAATAAGAGGCTGGTTATTTTTATAGGAAGCAAATTGATTATTATCATTATAATATGGTAAAGAATGATTGGTATTGAAATTAGGTTGTGGCACCATAGGGTAATAGTTGCCTGGAAAGCTCCTGTATAATGGCGGTGTGTTTCTGCTGAAGGGCACGCTCTGGTTATACATTTCTGGTGTGTTCGGAAAAGATTGTGTATAAACTGAATTGAATGCATATGCTTGTGGGACATTCATGTATTGATTGGGATTGGTATGGAGAGCTGATGAATTTAAAGTTATTCTTGGGTATCCATTGTTGCCCATGGGCTGTTCGTTGCTGATGGGTTGCATTTGCATATTCAGGTTCTGTGATGAGGGTTTCCCTTTGCGTTTAGAGTCCTGATGACTTTGAATGTTCATGGTTAATTTAATGCTTTTTCTGAGTATCCCCTGGCCTAGCCTATTTTTTTTGTTTTCTGAAACAAAAAAATAAATAGCGAAAGATTGAATATCGTGCAACTCCTTTTTAAGGAAGAAAGAAAAAAAAAAATATAATGAAAAAATAAAATAGCAATCTGAAGAGTCCAAATGAAGATTCAAATGATGAATTTATGGGGATTTCAAACAAACAAAAAGCTTGGATAAAGAGGTTGAAATGAAATGAAGAATTGGTTTAGGTTGAAATAAAGTTGACTGTAAGGGAAAAAAAAGAAACTGGTATAGTGTTTTTTTTTCTTTCCTTTTCTTTTCAAATCACTCTTTCTGATACTGGGGGTGGGTGTGCTTTTAATGTCTTTCTTTTTCGACTATTGGATTAATTTCTGGAAAGATTCCTGATGTTCTACTAAAGGAAAATGTTTTTGTGTGGTTAAGGAAGTGTTCAACTTGACTTTTTAAATAAAAGTAAAAATGGATTTATAAAACGAAATAAAAACAAACAACTGGAATTAAGTACGTGCCTAAAAAATAAAAATAAAATGAGTAATACTTTGGGATGGGAATATTTAGCGTTTATTATATATTATTAATTAATGACAACTCTTTTGTTCAAACATTATAGACTTGATCCAACTGATAATATAACTAAAACATTACTGCAACATAATAAGAAATACAACAAGAAAACAAAAAAAAAGTTAACAAAATTCAACAACCTCATAATTGAAGCTATAAATATTAAACATTAAGAAAACCGTTGACAAATTAAAAAATAAAAAAAAACATTAAATTTGAATTTTCAATTCAAATTTTTGAAAATAAAAGGGAGGGAATGAATATTGTTCTAATTCTGTGAATTCACGAGAAAGTCTATTTATAACCAAAGGAGATAACTGCTAAAATCATATATTTGTTTTTACAGAATGATCAAAAAAAGGAAGAGTCTAGCACAATGATATATTTGCAAAACTCATCATCATATCTAACAAACATGTCGTTGAAACAATCTATTCGATTTGAATGGGATTAAAGAACCATTCAATAGTCATTTTTTTTTTGTATTTTTGGTTTGGACTTTTGTAAATAAAAACATGTGCAGATCTGCAGCTCTTTTTCTCCTCTTTTTTTTTTTTTTTCAAACAAATAAAAAAAACATGACTCCTTGTTTGATTGTAGTGTTAAATTTAAGCCGTTAACGTAAAGGTTGTATTGTATTTTTATTGGTATACACTATCTTGCTTTGGTGTAGTTATCAATACATTTGCAACAAATTGTTGGTTTCATGAAAAAAGAACAACAAAAGGTCTTACACATGGAGTCACATTTAAACAAAATGGCTATCCAATATATTACTTTTATAAAATCCGAAGTGATAATTTCACGGCATCAATAATTTTGAATCTCTGACTAGACAAATTACAAGCATAATAATATATGAACACACTAATTTCTTTGACATCATACGATTACTGGAAAAGGAAATAAAAAAGAAACAAACAATTTTTTTGGTACAGTAAAGTGAATTAACTGTTTATGACTTCTTAACGAGCTGATCAGTTGAATCTTGTTGATTACTCAACGGTTTTTACAAAGATAACTTTAAGTTTTTTTTTTTTTCACACACAAGTTAACAATACATATTGATTGTTTGACTCATATTACAACAGAATACATTCTCGGGCTTGGCTGATTGGGAACCATGTGTAAACAAGAATTAATTCTAGACTTTCTTTGCAAATCAATTCATTTAGAGTGTCCAAAATTTTTGTATACTGTAAACAATAATTTTGGGAAAAAAAAAAGCCCCCAAAAGGTTTGTCGAGAATTTTCGCCACCGGCGGAAGATTCACGGGAATGAATGAAAGTACCGCTTGTTGGAGCAGTATTTTCTTGGTTGTTAACATTGTTAACGGTTTGGTTGTTAATAATTTCGTTAGACATATTATATAGCTTATATTTTGTAAGTAGTTTTTATTTCTTATTTTGAATTAAGTTTGAGAATTGTTTTGTTACTATTCGATTCTGTTATAAGATGATTCCAAAGATTAATCTAATTGTATTGTTTTAATTATGATTATTATTTTCACTTTCTTGGTTTTTCTTTTTTCTCATCATCATAAAATGAAGCATTAAATTAATTGCTCAAATAATCATTTAATAAATTGACAAAACAAAGAAATAATATTTGTACTCTTTCCATATTTATATTGTCCTATTCAAAGATTTTTACGATGTAAAACTTAACAGTAACTAAGCTGTTTTTACTACCGAACTCTTTCCATTTTTGTCCATATAACATGAGCTACTGTAAATACCAATAACAGAGACAAACTGTTTATTATATTATACTTTCGCATGAAATACTGTCGTACTTCTTTCCTGTTTCGGACAAGGTCATTTTCCTATTTCGTCAACCATGTTGTATCGTTTCTTTTTCTATATTTTATGGCTGAAACCATAAAAATTATTGAGCGGATACAAACTTTAAATTTTGTCCTGAACGGAAAAAATTGTGTGGTTGTTGTATTCCGACAAGGTTGGTGATGTTTAGAAGTGGAAAAAAAAAAGCAATATACAAGCATTCCGTTTTGTTTTTGTCTAGTTTGCCTCAAATCTATTGTTTTCCGTACTATAACAAGAATTCATGCAACTGTTTTGGTGAATTCCAATGTGAAACAGCAAAAATCTATTGTTCATCAAAAATATTTGTAAGACATATTTCTTTAGAAGACAAAAAAATAATAACATTCCTTGATGACTTGAAAAAGTTTTTTTCTTTTGTCACTTCAAGGGCTATTCTTATAGCTTGACATATTTCACCAAAAAACAATAAAATTACACTCCAAAACTCAAATTGCTCTATTGTTGTTTCAATTTTTTGTTGTTATAAACTCAAGACTTTCAGGTCTTTTTATGCTCTTGTGGTCATTGTTGCTCGTTGATTTCTCTCATTATGTCATTATATGCAAAATGTATGTGGATTTTTTGGTACCAGATAGAGAAAAGCGGCTATTTTCCTTTGTTTTTTTTGCCGCGTTTGTAAATTATCGTTTCATCTTGAATATCTTGAGCATAGTTTCAAAATGATAGAAAACGTTTTTATTTGTTTACTAACTCGTGTACTAGTTATAGCTTGCTTCTATATACATGATACATATCTCCTAAACTACTATATAATTTCTATATAAATAATAGTAAGGTTTCTCCTTTCCATACTTTTCTCTCCTTCAACTCTGTTGTATATTTATCAGGCACTCATTTTGTACTTTTCTTTACAACACTCAGCTTCTGTCTCCAAATATATCTTCTTGTTTACTACTGTATTTCTTTTTTAGGATGCTTCTATTTATAGCACTTCGAATTTAGCGCCTTAAAATCCATCACAAAATAATATCATCTCATTTTAGCATTTTTTTTTTTGCTGTTGACTTTGGCATGCTGATAAGTGAGAGAATATGCAATAGTTCTTAAGAGCGTCGCTTGTCGCCGTTAAGGTGGGTTTCACCAAAAAAAAAAAAAAATAACTAATGGTTATTCAGGATCCTTGGATAGTATTGGCTACCATTTGGATCCAAATTATTTTCACATCTCCTGCATCAGAATGTGTTTTTTGTTGTTGTAAAGTATAGCTACGTACAGTATATACTGGAGCCTGTTTCCATCTTTGAGAATGGAATAAAGGACTTAACAATAAATATATTGAGAAATTAAGGTCCTAAGCAACAAAAGCAGTTTTCTCCGAGCTCTTCTTATCTCCTTGGTAGAAAAACAGTAAAAAAAAAAAAAATGGTTCGGTAATTTCACCCGGCTTTTTCCAATAAAGCAAAACCAATTTATTCGCCTCCTTCAAGCTCCGACGTCGGTCATAGCAATTTTATTTTTTAGCAAAAATCGGATATACATCGTTGGTTTCTTTTTTTTCAAGGTGTCCAGTCACCTGACTTGTTGCTATTATTTTTCCAATCATCTGATCACATGACTTCCTATGATTTCTTCTGGCTGGATATAATGCATTTCGTATTTTTTTAAAATAGGTGGCAAATACCCTACAGGTTTTATTTTTTGTTTTTAATCCCCCACATTTAATCTTGTAAACCTTATTAAATCCCTCCATTTTTCCCCACATATTATTCTTAATTCTACTAAAATACCCATTTAAACCTAATTAAAATAATAGGGATTTATACAGGGAATGTCATGAAAAAAATAATGAAATGAGCAAATGGGGACAAAATTAACTACCTTAGCATTTTGTTGTGGGGGTTTCTTAAAAGCACCAAAAGAAGTCTTTTTCCAAAGGGTTCCCCATAGAGGGGAATTGTTCAGGTAAAAAAATTCACAGCATACTGAGAAGAGACCTTGCTAGTGATCATATTAATTTTGGGATGCCTTGATACCACGGCATTCATATTTTAGATAATCCCTAAATGATATGCAAGTCGTTAGATGCAAATCCTATTTCGATTTTCTTATCTTTATAATCTTATCTGTGATTTTTTTATACTTTTTTCTGCTGATTTTCTTCACATCCTTATTGCTTGATTTGTGGAGGTAACGATGATAGCATTCATACGTTGAGCTACTCCACAGACTTTATGTGAATATTAGCGGTATTTTGTGTTTTAATTTTGACGTCAACTTTCCAAAAAAAAAAATGTTTTGAAAAAATTTACTAAGTTTCAATGAAAATCCCCTAAAATAATTGCCTTTTTTTTTAAAAAAAAAACTAACAATTTCATGTAATCATCGCCTATTTTCGATCATGTTAAAGCCACTAGTATCAATTCAACCTTGATTACTAGTCATACTCATCCTAAATTATCAATGTTTTTCTTTTTGGATAAAATGAATTCCTCAACAATTTAGCACTACGTCACTGTTATTTTCAACTTCACTGCGTTGTCTTCTCTCATTTTAACTTATTAATGTAAAAAATGCCTTTTTTGTATTATATGAATTTAAAACTGGTGAAAAAAATTCGATATCAGTAGTTTGCTATTAATATCTTTCAAATATTTTATAATGAAAAAACTATATTTCATTTAATAACATTTTAAATTGAAATTTTGAAAAGTTTTCTCAATCATATTTAAAGACAACATTCATAAGGTTGATCTTAAAGAAATATAAATCAAAAATTGCTACGCTTAATTTATATTAAAATAAACAAATTAGATAACCAGACAAACAAAAGTGTAATAAATTCAAGAGTAAATAACATTAAAGTTAAATAATTTTTCCCTTTATTTATTCATAATCTTCATTCCACTTTATATAATTTAAATAACAAATTTTTTTTCTGCTTAGTTCAGCTAGTCTTACTAATAACCAAATATTAACTAAATTTGTTTCAGTTTAATTAACCATGCCTAGCAATTTAGAAGATCACACTGTTGATTCAAGTGCCAGAGTTTCTAAGGAAGAAACTTATTCCCAAAGCAACGATGAAAACCATCATTTGGGCTTATCGAAAACCGCTACTTCTGAAAAGGAAATTGATGATGAGGCTGCCCAAGCTGCTGATATGTTAAAGAAGCCTATTTCTGAAAGAATCGGTATCATTTTGATTTGTTTCTGTTTAGCCTTTGGTGGATTTGTCTTTGGATTTGACACAGGTACCATTGGTGGTTTCATCAACATGTCTGACTTCAAGAGAAGATTTGGTCAAAGAAGACATGTTGCTGGTTCAGACCAGGTTGAGCACTACTTCACTGATGTCAGAACCGGTTTGATTGTTTCCTTGTTCAATGTTGGTTGTGCCTTTGGATGCTTGGTCTTGGCCAAGTCCATGGATTTGTTTGGTAGAAAACTTGCCATTGCTGGTGCTGCTGTTATCTACATCGTCGGTATTTTGATTCAAATCTGTTCATTCAAAAAATTCTACCAACTATTTATCGGTAGATTGATTACTGGTTCTGCCGTTGGCTTGTTGTCTGTTGTTTGTGTTGCCTTCATTGGTGAATTGTCTCCACCTGACATCAGATCATTGACAGTTGCATTGTATCAGTTAATGGTTACCTTTGGTATTTTCTTGGGTTACTTGATCAACTTTGGTACTAACAAGAACTACACAAACTCCGCTCAGTGGAGAATCCCATTGGGATTGTGTTTCCTATGGGCCCTTATGTTGATTGGTGCCTTGTTCTTTGTTCCTGAATCCGCCAGATACTTTGTTGAAAAGAACAGAATTGAAGAAGCCAGGGATTCATTGGCTGTTTGTAACAAGATGTCCAAGGATGATCCTGCAATTCAAAAGGAACTAGATGTCATTATTGCCTCTGTTGAAAATGAAAGACTTGCTGGTAACGCCTCCTTCAGAGAACTATTCCAAACCAAAAACAAGGTTTTCCAAAGATTGGTTATGGGTGTTGTTATCATGTCTTTACAACAATTGTCTGGTGACAACTACTTCTTCTACTATGGTACCACCGTCTTCCAGGCAGTTTTGAAGAACTTCAATGGTTTCCAATGTTCCATTATCATTGGTATGGTCAACTTTGTTTCCACACTACCAGCCTTGTACATTGTTTCCAGATTTGGAAGAAGAAACTGTTTGTTGATCGGTTCATTGGGTATGATTGCCTGTTTGGTTGTTTACTCATCAGTTGGTGTTAAGAGATTATGGCCAGATGGTTACTCTGACAACAACCCAACAACCTCCAAGGGTGCTGGTAATTGTATGATTGTTTTCACCTGTTTTTACATTTTCTGCTTTGCCACCACTTGGGCTTCTTTGGCTTACACATTGTGTTCCGAAAGTTACCCATTGAGAGTCAAGGCCAAATGTATGGGTATTGCAACTGCTGCCAACTGGATCTGGGGTTTCTTGATTTCGTTCTTTACTCCTTTTATTACCTCTGCCATTAGATTTGCATATGGTTATGTCTTCATGGGCTGTTTGATCTTTTCATTCTTCTTTGTCTTCTTCTATGTTCCTGAAACTAAGGACATGAGTTTAGAAGACGTCAACGAAATGTGGATGGAAGGTGTCTTACCATGGAAGAGTACTTCATATGTTCCAAAGGATAAGAGAAAGGCTGACTACGATGCAACCTTAGCCACCACTGACGACAGAAAGGGTTTCAAGAGATTCTTCTAAGTTGAGGTAAACAAACACATCCATAGAAGATTCATGATCATTTACAAAACCAAAAATATCAATAATAATATAATATGACTTAATGATTAAGTATGATAATTTGTATATATGTTGACACTGGTGTACACCATATCAATTTGAAAACTATATATTTATGATACAAAATCTTCAACCTAATGAAATAAATTACAAAAACAAAGGCTTTCCATTCAAAGTTTTGATAATCGTTGCTTCTGTCACGTTTTACTTTTGAAGAAAAAAAAAAAACAGTAGTAAAACGCGGCTAATATTTTTGAAAGATTTCCCAAAAAAAAAAAAAAACGCAAATCTCCGTATCTCTTCAAAGATAAGACACTCACTAGCAAAAATTTCCCTTTTGGGAGAAGTGATTGATCTCATATGTGGAATTCTCCAGAAAATCAAAAAAAAAAAAAAACACTCTAATCTTTAAACAGAGATTAAGTAATCAAAAATAACGTAAAAAAAAAAAGTTATCAGAGCATCAACCTGATTCTCACACTATTTAAGCAGATCATTATATAATTTTTGCATTTTATTATTGTAATTAAGATTTTATAATATTCAAATAAAATATTTAAGCATATTACAAAAACCAGTTTACAGTTTAAAAAAAAATAATAATATAAACATGTCACAAGTAATTGCACAACATGCCACCGCTTTCTCTAACAACCCTGGTCATATCGAAATCAGCTCCATTGATGGATACAATGCGTTCATAAAAAAACAAAAAAGTCTAGGTAACAACATATTAACCAGAGTGGCCAATGACAAGTCACACATCGAGGTTATTGATGAGTCTGGAGCCACCATTGCGATTGTCATGGATGATGCCATGAAGTATCTTTTAAGTTGCATTTAACAAAAGAAAAGATGTTCTTTATTTTGGTTGAAGGTCAAAAGGAGTTTTAAGTTGAAAACCTTCTTATTAGTGTTCATGTCCATGCCATGCCGCCTTATATATACGATATAAACCTTACGGATAAGTTTAATTTTACTACAAAAAAATGATTCAGTCATTATCGCTTAATTATTTAATACCGATACATTAGTACAATATATATCTATTCTATAGCACCCTTTGAAGAAGCATCTGTGTTTGTGTGCAACGTCAAAGGAGTTGTTAGCAAATGGCCCATTTTTTCTATTTTGGTTCTCAAATATGATTCAATTTCTTTACTCTTTATCCCATGATGCTTTCCATGTTCGTCTTCATCAACAATTTCTACCTCATTTGATGGTTCTTTCCAAGAAATTGGAACCATAGGAATTCTGGACACACACTTTAGTTTGTTTTCAATTTCTATGGCCTTAACTTTGTCCGGATTGTTGGTCAACAGGTCAACTTCAGACAATTGCAAGTCCAGCAAGATTGAGCTGGCAATGGAGAAGTCTCTTGCATCTGCAGGATGGTTAAGAAGAAGATTGGCTTCAACAGTGTCTTTTCCCAGATCTTGTAGGTTATAAGCCTTCAGCTTCTCACTAAGACCAATACCTCTTCCTTCCTGTCTTAAGTAAACTATAACACCATGTCTTTCGTTGTTTGGACTGCTTGGACCATGCTTAAGAATGTAATCACCAGCCAAATCAAATTGTTCTCCACAATCGCATCTAGCAGACCAAGCAGTTTCTCCAGTGAAGCATTCCGAATGGATTCTTACTGGTACCTTTTTGTTATATGTGTTTGTTGTGAAATCAGGTATCAAGTCTCCCGTTTCCTCATCAAACTGCAGCTTTTCACCCTTGTACTCATCAGCAATTAGTCTATTAGGCTCAAGCCTTCCTATATATGCCCCTCTTATAAGTCTTTCGTATTGAGTTTCATTTTTATGTTTTCTTTTGAATAAACTTTTGGATCTTATGTCCTCTCCGAAGACTATGGCCAAGTGTTCCTTGTTGTCCCTGTTGTTTTTGTACAAATGAAGGAATATTTCAGGGTATGTATGTTGTTTCTGGTCAATGGTTGTTGGTATTCTTGCTCTAGCAATACACTCTACTATTGGTAGCTCTTTGTTCATGATGATTGAGTACTATGCTTATTTTTATATATGTTATATTTCAATTATGGAGATATACTTGTTTTTTTTGGTTAATCAAGACAGGAGTTTTTTTTTAATGATATTCTTCTATGTAGTTATTGTAGAAATGATACAAAATACTATAATTGGCTTACTTATATTTGATATGATTTTTTATTACCAATAAATCATTTTAAATTAGTAATTTATGTATAATGTGTCTGAAAGTATATTTGTTTTGCCTATTTTTCGGGCCATTTTAGCTAATTTCAAAATGAAATTATTAATGACTGAGTTTTTTTCTCCTGAGGAAAATTTTTTTATTTTATTTTATTTTTTTTTGGAATATCTTTCTAGTAAAAACATAACTTATATCCGAACACACACTATGCAGGTGAATTTTATTTATATGCTATAAATCGGATATAAATATTTACAACAACACGTGACTATATTTTATAGAAACAGTCATGTGACTTATTGGGAAAGGAAAAAATAAAATCCGCCCCCCAAAGCAAATTTTTGTTTACAACTTTTTTTTTATATATATTTTTTTTTTGAAAACATTTATACCTTTTTTTTTACTATCAATTTTATTTTTTTAAAAAAAAGAAGAAAAACTTACACAAAACATCATCATAAAGTTGAATAACAGTAATCTTTACACCATCACCTCATTATCTTATTTGGTCTCAAGCTGAATACTCTTCTCTTTCACCATTAAACTTCTAACTCTAGAAAATAAGTCAATACCCTCTCTATGAAATAATCATCAAATGAACAATTTTGAAAACATATGCTTTGACATTACATCGGATATATCTTCTTTATCACTTGAAGAAAAGACAGCAAAGCTCAATGAACTAAAAAAACATATAAAAAAAGACTTCATCAACATAAACTCTATTGCTGAATACTTTAATTTAATATTCACTATTTTGAATCAAAAGTCATTGAAGTATGAACCATTCATCAACAATGCTTATTCGATTTTGTGTTATTTGATCAAAAGAATATACATTCAAGACAAATCCAAACTAGTTTATAACTCTAATAGTGAGTATTTAAATGATTGTTTAATATGGCTTTCCATAAAATGTGACACTGACAACAACAGTAAAAAGGCGCTGTTTTGCTTATATTCTGTTCAACAAATAAACACATTTGTAAATATGTTATGTAAAAATGCAGATAAGTTCATCAACATAGAAAATCTTCTCAGGTTTTTATTTGAAAACATTATACAAAACTATGAAAACAAGGAAAGAGAGAAACTCTCACACAAATTTGAACCGTTTTTCAATCTTTTGGATTCAAAAAGTAAAAGCACTGTCAACAATTGGAAAGCTCAATTAGAAATATTTTCTTTGCCAAAGACAAGAGATTTAGTGAGTGATTTTTTATATTCAATGAAATCAACGGAATTGGAAAATCATACAATAGATGACAAGGTTCTTAAGGAAAGACAATACAGCAACACTCCCACACTAAACAGATACATGAAGAACACGTTCCCAAGGGACTTATTTGAGGGTAAAGAATCCGAAATGAACTGGAAACTGAGGCTGAATTACCTAACAAGTTTGATTGTCAACATCCAGAAATTCAAAAATGAGTTCATCATATCAGATGATATTCTGATGAATGTTTTAAAGTGCTCCACATCCTTAAGAACATCCTTGACATTAAATGCTTTGAAATTCATGAGCTTGGTCTTTGACAGTGATAATGTAACAATAAATGAAACAACGTTGATAAAAATACTAATGCAAATGTACCAGTTGATACAAACAAATAAAAAGATTCTATTCAACGCTGAAAATGAGGTCTTCTGTAAAGGTATTAGGTTTTATGTCAAGTCAAGGTACAACTGTATGAAGTTATTCAAAATTATCAATACCTTATGTTGCGAAAGGAACATTTTGTGTGTGGCTTGTGCAGTTGATTATTTGATCCTGATATATTTATGTGTTGACAAGTACATACGAAATAGTGGATCAATCACAAAGCGTGATTGTCTTTACTACGAAAAAATGACTCAAGAGGATATCGATAATTACCAAATTCTCATGAACGATATCAAGCTTGAGAAAATCAATGTGCCATTTGGGGTTTATTTATTCAAAAGGCTACTAAGCAACTCATCGGGACAAGTGAAGGCTAAACTTAGAAGAACTTTCTGGGAATGCATGAATGATGATATGAGGAACTTTTATTTATTAAAGTATTTGGACAGGGTTGACTTGAAAAAAGTCGCAATAGGTTATGAACATGAGTTAAAAAACATTGACAAAATCAATAATTTTGATGGTAATTGCAAAACACCTGCAGTTACAAATAAAGATGAGAGCTTAATTAAGTATACTGATCAAATGCCAGCTTCTCCGCGCTCTGAATTCATGGGTTTAAAGACAAAAAGGAATGATGAAAATGACGTCTACATTGATGATTTGGAGCTCCTTGATGTTGATATTTTGCCACAATATGAAATGACCATGATTCCTTTCAAAAAGAGAAAGATCCTTTTTGAAGAGGAAAACGAAGTTCCTGACACAAGAGTATCGTCAGGTCAAACCTACGTAAGTACTAAAAGTAGTGATGAAGAGTTTAAATTGGATAGCACGGGAATAAACAATATAAACTCAGATGGGTTTGATAAATTTTTTAAAGAATGCACAGATTTTCTACAAGGAAGAGGATTAAACATAACACAAGAAGAGCTCAATAATAGATGGTTTTATTTTTTGGAAAAGTCAGATATAAAGTTATCATTCAAGATACTAATATTGTTGAGCTTAAAAAACAATGATAACGAGCTCATGGAACAGTTCATAAAAAGAAGTTTCCAAACTATTGAGAGCAATGCATCAAGACTAATGGACACTTTATCTGAACTACTACTCATGGACAAGCTCTGCAAGAAAAGGGGATTGAATCCATTGGATTACATCAGTGATCAGCGTTTATATAAGATGTTAGACATGTAGAACAACCTGAGACTTTCGACTTTTGATTGAACTTGTGATTCGTAACAATGACGCGTTAATTTTTGAAACAAAAAAAAAATTCAGAGTAAAAATTTTTTTTTAGTCTGGTTTTACGTTTCTTCGCGAAAATGTTTCAAAAATCAAGCAAAACACGATTCAGACTTGTTCAAACGAATAGGCTTATTTGATAAGCATTTACGAAATAAACCAATACAGCAATTACATACTTCATAATGAGCTTTACTGCAGAAGAAGTTTCCAGTAAGATTGGTGTTTCAGCCATCAAGATCGACAACAAAACTCTAGAAACTGTTAATGAGATATCTAACAAGTATCCTTCCAAGATATTCAACTTGGACATGCTGGATGCCAAATGGAAGACCTTCACGTTCAGAAACAAAATTAAGAACATGAACAACATTACCCCAACCCACTTGATCAATTTCTTCAAACAGATTGATGATCAATGCAAGCAGCAACAAATCACGATGATCATAGACGATGATACATCCTTGGCAAAGTCCTATGTTGATGTCAAGCAAGAGGAATTTGGAGACAAAAGATCCATGGAAACCAGCACGGCTACGGAGGAAAATGAACAGAAAAAAATTAAGATCGAGGAAGGACACACAGATATCAATCAATACCAGGGTGCACAGATAAAAGAGGAAGTCAGTGAACGAATACAGGATGACAATGTAATTTTCAATGCCAATTTCAAAAACAAACTAAAGGAAGCAGCCAGTTTCAAAGATTCCTTAAGTAGTGAGGAAAAAATTCTAAAGCATTTGAGTTACAAGATAACAAATTTGTCCACCATCACAAAAGATGTTGTAATTATCAATGATAAATCAACTAGAGAAAACTTCAAAATATTTAGAGAATCAACATCAACCTTGTCGAAAATTTTAGATGCCCAATTATCAACCAAAGAAAGAGTCTATGAAAAGTATGAGTTAGCTGATCCAACTGTGCAGTCCCAATCAGCTGTTTTCTGCGTTGGAAGAATCGTTAATGATTCCGTGACTGAATTAGAACCTACATTCGAAAGAAGTAACTTAGCTCTTGAAACATCAAGAAAGACTGGTATAGGAAGAAGAATCAAAATTGATGTCAACAACTTGAAAAATGGTGACTTGTATTTGGGGCAGGTTGTCTTGTGTAAAGGTAGAAATGTCACTGGAGAGGAGTTCATTATTGATGAGATAGTAAAAAGTGAAAAAAGTGTAAAAGATGAAGAGATGGACGATGAAAGAGAAGACAGTAACGATTTTAAAATATGTACAATCAATGGACCACTCTGCAGTGATAGTTCATTGGACTACAGTGTCTTTTCAGACTTTGTTGAAAAATTAAATAACTCCATCAAGCCTAATTATTTGATAATCAATGGACCATTACTGGATATAACCAACAAGTGCATAAGCTCTGGAATGATTCCACCCATAATAAGTAATCTAGCTGATGGTAGTGAGATAATTGAAAACGTGGACACCTTAGAGGATATATTCAACAAGCTGGTTCTCCCACTTCTTTTAAAGATATCTGCAAGTACAAAAATCATATTAACCCCGCATGCATCAGACACTCTTTCTGTATATTCTTCATACCCACAACCATCTTATGAAGCCAGACTGTTTGATAAAATGAGTAACGTTTATTTATTACCAAACCCGGGCTTTATCAGCATCAATGGAGTTAATTTGGTTATCAACAACATAGACATATTCAAGAACATGAAGACAATTGATTTGTCAAACGACAGCAAAAAAAACAAGTTCAAACTTATCAGTGATATAATGGTTGAAAACAGAAACGTGTATCCGTTATACCCAACCATCCCTTCCCTGAATGAAGACATGAGCAGTAACAAAAGATTCAAGGACATGTTTGAGAACATGACCCAAGAGGGCGTGGTGGGTTTGTTAGGATGCAGCAAGCAAAAGCTCAACAAAAACATAAACACACAAGTTTCAACGAACATTCCTGAGGTGTTCCACAACGACATCCATATGATAATCCACAACTCAGGATTTGTTCCACACTTGGAAGCTCTCAACCATCAGGGGTGCACAATCAACACAAATGGGTTTTACAACGGTGACAAACTTGGCTATTATAGCGAGGTTCTTGTCTCAAGCACAAACATTGATGTAAAAATCATAAAGCTGTGAGTTTAGAATTGATATATACTTGATCATTCCAGAAAAGATAAATATAACCCATTTTTTGTTGCAAATGGATGGCTATATAACTTCCAAGACTTAGATTTTCAAACCAAAGATTTTTTTCTTCTTCTTTTTGTCTTTGATTTTACTGAACACACTTTCATGAGAATGTTTCTTTCTTAGTGACCTAGCAGGCTCGCTTTTCACGACTTTACTGTTGATGATATTACTGGTATGCTGTTTTGGTTGCTCAGTGCTCAAATTCTTGCTCGTATGGCCATGTTCACGGACTGTGGCTTGTGTTGGATGGTTCAATGCGGCATCAGCAGCCCTTGCTGGTGATACTTCAGGAACGACGTCATTCAAAACAGGATGTTTATGATCATTATCTTTGTGTTCAGTTGACACATTTGGTTCAACGACTGATGGTGGTGTCTGGATTGCCTCCTTGGTGGACGATACTGGTTTCTTAGCAGCAGCAGATATTGGTAATACGTCAGGTAAGGTAGCACCATTGGATAAGTCAGGATCATCACCAGTGACATCTGCTAAAATATCACCAGGAATCACATTATCAAATTTCATGGGATTTACAGGCGTTTTGTTATCTTGTTGAGTTGTTTCAGGTTCAGGTATTTTATCATCGTTAACAAGGGGGGTTTCAACTAAAGGCTTAGGTTCTTCAACTTGAGGATCCGTTGTTTCAACTACAGACTTCTTGATATCAGTTACAGGTTCCTTTTCATCATTAATTTCAGCTTCCTTCGGCTTGAAAGATGATGTTACTGCTGTGTCTTTTGAAGTTTCTTGACTTTGAACTCTTTCTTCAACCTCCAATGGCTTAATGTTTGCTACCTTGGACAATTTAGTTATACTTAACTTTTTAATAATTTTGTCAAGACCAAAGCACAAATGCTCAATACCAAAGGCAACAGCAATGACTAAGCTATAGTCAATGTTCACAGGAGATGACTTGAACCAATTGCTAGAGTCATTGACAGATAACCCAACACCTGGAATCTTGGAATATCTGTACATTAAAATCAAAGCTGGCTGCACTATGGACGACAAAACAATGAACAAAGTTACAATTTGATACATTGTTTTCACCAGTGAGTTGAAATCATGGCTTGGGTTGTTGACAACTTTGCCCTTTTTGATTTTGAATCCATCAATGTAAAAGTTGATTAAAATAAACAATATGGAGATGGCCGGACTTAAGGACCAGATGTTGGAAAAGACAACGATAAAGCCGAAGTTCATGATGTATTTCAAGTAGCCCAGGTTCAAATCCAAAGGTTCAATGTATTTCAAATCCTTGTTCATTACCTTAGGCAATAGGTTTTCTAAGGCCAATGAAACTATTTGATTGGTTATGATGAAGTACTTGTATTGATCTATGAATCGTTGTTCATCTATTTTAAAATCATTGGTGATGATTTTCATTTTGTTATTATACAGGTATGATCTTTGAATCCTGTCTTGAATACTCAACAAATGGTCATTGAAGTTCAGTTTGTAGCCAAGAGGCAAGTAAACAAACAAGGTCAACAACAAGGGAGTGAAGGAAGTCCATATGGTTATGATGTAGTTGATCTTAGGATCTATAGTTTTATCAAAAATGAATGTAATCAACTTGACTAAGACAGTAGTCAAGATGGTAGGAACTAGGGAAACAACTGTTTTCAACACAAAGCTGTCTATTCGGATAAGTTGAGTCAAAACAACCTCCAAAAACAAAGTAAGGACTTGACCAACTAGTAATGCTACGAGAATTATTGGAATGATGACTAGATTTTTGAAGAATACTTTCTTGTTGGTGATTTTTCTAGATTTGTGATTAACGTGAGTAATTAAAGGCAGCTTGAAATTAAACCAATAGTTCTTTAGTAGAATACCCCACAATATCAAGTAAAATGTATAGAATATACTAAATTGGTCGTTGAATGAGTATAGACCAAATAATGACAATGGTACCAAGGCAATGCAATAGTTCTTGATGAACTGTGTGTAAATTTTCACTTGATCAGACATGTTGCTCGTTGGTTGACTTAAATTAGAGTATGTTAACACAGTAATTACAAAATTTACGTGAAACCAAATGAGCTGTATTCCACTGTTCGTAGAAGGTTAAAAATGAATTAGATTTCAAAAAATTAGTGAAGAAAAATAAAGGGTGATATATAAAAAATAGTGCTGGATTGAACTTCTGGATTATAATTTTTTTGTTTTTTTTTTTTCAAGGGCAAAACGGTTCAAAGGAGACCTTATTTTGGTTATTACCCTTTATAGTAAATGTATTGTGTCTGTGGCGGGTAAGTAATTCTTATATCCGAGAATGCTTTTTTAAAAATAAAAAAAATAGGCTGTGTAGCGCAAGAAATATAGAAATTTTTAAAAAAACCAATTGATTCATTCTGGAGAAGATTCTGAATCTTTGCTTAATATTTATCTATCCAGTAACAGACACCAAATATATAATACAAACCACCCAAATGTCATCACCTATCATCAGCAACTACAACAGAATCCTGGGAAAGATCAACAATCCTAATGTTCTTTTACTACCAGTATCCAAGTTTAAACCATCATCCGATATTTTAATTCTTTACAACACTGGTGTTAAGCAGTTTGGTGAAAACTATGTTCAAGAGTTAGTTCAAAAGCAAGCCGAACTACCTAAGGATATCAAATGGTTTTTTATTGGACAACTACAATCCAACAAGTGTAAAGACTTGGCCTACTTAAGCAACTTGAACACCATTGAAAGTATAAACTCACTAAAGCAGTTGAAAAAAATAGAACAACACAGAAGTGACTATTACAACTCAAATAAGGATTTATTTGGCAGTTCTGTAGAAAATGCCATCATCAACATAAAAATTCAAATCAACACCTCAAAGGAGGATCAAAAGGGTGGATTGAGTTCCATTGAGGAAATCACTCCATTGATTGACTTTTTAACCAAAGAGTCCAAGTTCATGAGATTTGATGGATTAATGACCATAGGATCATTCTCAAACTCAACCAATGATAGTGAAATCAATGAAGACTTTGAAACATTGGGCCAATTCAAATTGAAGGTTCATGAAGCCTACGGCATACCATTGGAAAAAATCAAGTTGTCAATGGGAATGAGTCACGACTTTGAAAAGGCCATCAAACAGGGTAGTAATGAAATCAGAATAGGAACTGATATTTTTGGTGCTAGATAAATCAAAAAAAAAAAAAAAAGGAGATATGAACTCCCAGAAGAATAAATGGCTATTGGTTTATATATAAAAAAGTAATTCCATAAATGTTTCATTCACTAGCTCACTATTTTTCAAATCCACAGTATTGTTACAGACCATAGCATCCCAGTTCAAATGATTGTTTAGTCTTAGAGTACATAATACGTCAACAGTTTTCAACTCAATTGTTTGTAAAGAAGCCTTGATGTAGAAGCAGTCGTTTGTAATGTTGAGCACTTGTAGATGGTACTTCTTCAGTTTCCCCAGATGTATCACAAGTTTGTCATATGTAGCATGTATTGTGTGGGATAGTTTATTGGAGTTATTACTGAAATCAGTGTCAAATTGATCCTTATTGATCTCCGGTGTTTCAATAAATAACTTATTCAAAGGAAAACGGAATTCAACATCAAAGATATACTTTCGCCCACTATCCATCAATACCTTGAATCTTAAAGTTGTCGTTTCGTTTCTGTAACTTGGCCAACTCTGTACCCTTAGGATCTTCAATGTGTTTACAGTCATAACATGCAGTAATCCCGAATTATCCAAGCATTCAAAGTCCAGCATGTTTGTGTTTATCGAGTCGTCACCAAGCTTATATTGTAATATAAAATCTATTGTCTTTGTCTTATCATTTATCAAGTATTTTACATCAAATAGATATGAGCTTAACAAAATCCCCATGTTGTGCACTATAAGTCTTTTTCTTATATCTTTAGTCAAAGTGAATGTCTTCACATCAACGGAAGGAGACGGTGAAGCAATATGTTTATTGAATTTTTCATATATGTAATGATCAAATTTATCCTGAGCCTGCTGAACGACATTTGTTGTTATACTGGTGTTGTTTCCAACCCATTGAATAAACGCCTTATCATCAGTCGTTTCTAGCTTTTTTAGAATTTCATCCTCCCATAAAGGTGACCACAAGTTATAATCCGGTTCTGTGTGCTCAAAATCATTAGGAAAATCAGAAATATTGTTCTCACCTTCAATTGATGATAGCTCACTCACAATTAAATTGACTAATTTGAATAAACTTGTCTTGCTTATGTCACCATGATTTTTAATGTATCCTTCTAGGGAGTTTTTCAGAAGAAGCAATGCATTGCCAATGTTGTGTTCGTGTAATTGATTTTCTTTGATGTAAACGACAATTTCAAAGAGTACATTCATTCTTTCAAAGTTTATCATCTTTGTTAGATTATTATTGAGCCAAATAATATGATTCAATAACTTATTTTTGACAGTGCTTGTTTTCACAACATCTTGGTAAAGACCACTTTGGAAGCACGTCTTCATGAAGTTGAACACATTAATACTGAAACGCGATTCATCTGCCCCAAGGACAACTTGACGTACAAAATCTTTCAAACGATTGTCTTCATTTCTGGATTCCAAAATAAGTTTTAATACTACATCAACTTGGTTTTTCTTGATCAACATTATAATTAAACTGCTGAGTATCTTCTTGTTCAACATGACTTGTTCAGTTAAGTCAATGTCACAGTTGTCATCCAGAACAAAAATCTTTGCATTTATCAATATACACTTGTATGCAATGGTATCCAATCTTTCAATATCAGCGATTCTACTTATGATGGTCAGATAAGTGTTGATGTCCTTGCAGTAATCAAAGTCCCTTTCATCTGCAACAAACTTCTTTATCAAGTTCGAGTTGAACACCTTGAGCATGAGATTGCATTCCGTGTAAGAAAAGGTGTGTTTCTTAGTCTTTGTCAATAGGTTACCAGACGAGTTGTTGTTCAGTTTATACATACTCTTGGTGGCTTTATCTTCAACAACCTCAGTGTCTATAATTATGTTGAACAAAGTGATCAACTGTTGTAGAATCTCATTGTACTGGTAGCAATTCGAAGAGACTTGGTCATACGTGTCCAGTTGGAACAGTATCTTGATAATGTTTGTATAGGGCTTTTTGCTAACACTGGGTAGTTGGTTGATATGTTTTGTTAATGACTTTACCAGGTCATTTCTGAGTAGCGGTATACCCTTTAAAGTCTTGATATAATCTTCCTTCAAAGCTGCTTGAAATCCCTCAATGAACTTTGTATCCGACATGAACAGGTATCTTGATGATGATTGTTTAAGTCTGGTGTTTTCTTCTTTTGTTGGGTTTCAATATGATTTCTTCTATCTATTTTCAAATTTTAAAAAATTTTTTTTTTTTTTGCATGGCTTCTCATTTCGTATCGATTGACGCGTCTTTTGAGTTAACTTGATTAATCCTTATTGGTTCGTTTATTTTTTTTATTTCAACAAATTCCATACTAAACATATAAACCAACACCATATAACCAATAATAGCTATAATAAAGATATGTCATATCTGTGGGTTGATAAATACAGGCCTAAGAGTTTGAATGAATTGAATCATACACCTGAACTAACCACAAAATTAAGTAACCTATCAGCGGATCAAAATATCAACAACATTCCCAACATATTGATCTACGGACCAAATGGTTCGGGAAAGAAGACCAGAGTGATGGCATTATTGAATAGAATTTACTGTAATGACTCCAATCATGTGTTTAAATTGAAAATAGACGTTAGAGAGTTTAAGGTCAACTCAAGAAACTTGGAAATAAATGTCGTTTCATCGCCATATCATATAGAAATCACACCCTCAGACCTTGGTTACAGTTATGACAAAATAGCCATCCAGCAGATCATCAAGGAGCTGGGCTCAGTGGCCCATCAATTTGTGGTAAACAACAAAAGCACAGTCAAGTTCAAAACAATTATTATCAACGATGCCAATAAGCTTTCCAAGGACGCACAACATGCATTGAGAAGAACAATTGAGAAGTTTTCCAAGAACATAAGAATCATCATGGTGTGTGAAACTTTGTCAAACATAATCGACCCAATAAGATCAAGAATGCTGAACATAAGACTGTCATCACCCTCAAGAAGCGAGTTTGATGAGATTGTCACAAATGTCTGTCAAAAGGAAAATGTCACATACAGTGACAAGTTCTTGAACAAGCTGGACACTATTTGCAAAAAAAATATAAGACTTGGATTGTTGACGTTAGAAAATATGGCGATATTAAAAAACTTTGATTTGGCAGGCAATGACGTTAATGTCATGAAGCCTGATTGGTTAATGTGCATAGATAAGATATGTTTGCTGGCAGTTAAAAACAGTACAGTTGAAACAATTCTGACCATAAGAGGTATCTTTTATGATTTGATAGCGCATTGCATACCAGCAGACTTGATACTGCAAAGAATAATCATGTGGGTGTTGGAAAATGGAGAGTTTATGAACATCAAGCCAAATGCTATTATTAAGATTATTGAATATGGAAGTATTTATGATGAAAGAATGAAACTGGGTTCTAAGGATATTTTCCACTTAGAAGGGTTCATCACCAAGATGATATTAGAAACTACCAACTAATAGTTTATATGCAATCTTGAAAGAATTGATTAACAAATTTCTTTATCTTCTTTTAATGGCAACATATATACATGGATGATGATTATATAATTTATCTACGAGTTTGGAAAATGTCGTAGAAGCTGCTTTCAGCAAGTTTTCTACATTCGTATTTTCTCCAAGTCTTGTTATTAACAATTTTTCTAACATCAATTTCTTCTGGCTTTAACTTGAATGATTCGGGCAAACCAGCAGGGACCTTTTGACCAGGAATTTGCTTTGTTAGCACTTCAGTTGTGGATATTCTTGGCAGGTACTTACCCTTCTCAATGATTTCCCAATTTCCAGGTAAAGTATGACTTATGTGAGTGAGGTATTTGTTTGCGGTGATGGCATGGGCATTTCTGATTTCCAGTAGCACTCTACCAGTAGGAACTCTGACCATCCAGTGAGAAAAACTACCCTTACCTTTACCCATTCTTGTGTGGTTACCCTTGTGGTAAACAGGAACATTGGTTTTCATTCTGTAGATAGTGTCAATACCACTCAGTCTTTTATATCTCAAAACAAGTTTATCAATGGTTTTGAAGTGTTTGTCCTCCAGTCTTAAACCTTGTGACTTGAGTCTTAGACCAAAATCACCTTCAGTTAGGGTTGACCCAATGATGGACCCACCGTGTCTCAACGGAACTCTACCCTTCTGGGCTTTATCCTTGTTACCATGTTTTTTGTCGTATCTCCCCATGAATCTGTATGAGTTGATAGAGGTAAATATGTTGTTTCTGAACAAACCAGTTCTAGCAATTAGTGAGTTCATTGCTGTATTGATAATCTATGGGTGATATCAATGTGTTTCTTTAAGAAATCAATACAGTTTATAGTTGTATTTCTATAAAAAATTTAAAAAAAAAAAAAATTTGAGTTTTCTCATTTTTTGAAAAATTTTTGGAATGGATGGGTAAAAAAATTTTATTTCTTTACTTGTCGGATATAAGACCTAAATGTAAAAAAACAAATATATCTATCGCCTCTATGGATATTTCTGTTTCAATCTCGTTATTTGTATAACTGAAACATTACTTGCATCGTAGATATACACTCTAATTTGATTAAAAAGTTAACCAACAATAGTGCAACACATCATTCAAACCATACACATGAAGTCAGCTATTAAAAGCATTGTTAATGCTAGCACACACACGTCTATTCTTAACAAGAACTATCCCAAGTCTGCCATAACAAATGTCACTCCTAACATCATCAAACACATAGGCTTGAACTTACACAACAACAAAAACAGCCCCATATACACAATCAGACAACTCATAGAAAACACATTTGACTCCTCATCATACAGAAAATTTGACAAATACAACACATTTGACCCCATCGTCACTGTCAAAAAAAACTTTGATGATCTTGGCTTTCCTAAGGATCATGTAGGAAGAAGCAAAAGTGACACATACTACGTAAACGATGAACTGTTATTAAGAACCCATACATCAGCTCATGAAGTTGAATGCTTTAAGAACTTGGCCGAGGCCAAGGATCACAAGGACGAAAGTATATCCAGCTTGGTTAATGGGCATGGCTACTTAATATCCGCTGATGTTTACAGACGTGATGAAATTGACAAGACTCATTATCCAGTTTTCCACCAGATGGAGGGAACAAAAACCTGGAGCAGATTCACTCATAATGAAGTCATTGAGTCTGAAATCAACAAAATGAACGAATTGATGTTAGAGAACTTCCCCTCACTGTCTGTGGAGGACGTTGACTACATCAAGGATGACGCCACTCACGAAAACTCCAAGCAAGCCTACATGACAGATGTGGAAACAGAACTTGTAGTCAAGCACATGAAGAAGTCATTGGAACTTGTTGTTGCCACACTTTTGAAGCACAGATACGACCACGATGCCTCTAAGGATAAAAACTTCAAAAATCCAGACATAAAAATGAGATGGATAGAGGCCTATTTCCCATGGACAAGACCTTCATTTGAGCTGGAAATTTTCTACAACGATGAATGGCTGGAGGTCCTGGGCTGTGGTGTAACCAAGAACTCTGTGTTCACCAATGCTGACATGACACATGAAGGCCAAGTTGGTTGGGCATTTGGCATTGGTCTTGATAGATTGGCCATGCTTTTGTATAACATCAAGGACATCAGATTGTTGTGGTCCCAAGACAAAAGATTTACATCCCAATTTGAGGGCAAGGAAGGTACTATATTTGAGTTCAAGCCATTCAGTACATATGGTATTACAACCAGAGACATTTCGTTCTTTTTAACCAAAGAATTGAATCCAAACGATGTTATGGAAATTGTCAGAGATGAGGCCCAATCCTGGTGTTATTCCTGCACTCTTGTTGATGAGTTCTTCAACAAGAAAGTGAACAAGAAATCACAAACATACAGAATCTCATACCAAAACCTGGAAAGAAACATCACAACAGCTGAGATCAACGAGATCAATGATAAAGTTGTTGATAGACTGATCAAGGAATTTGAAATTCAACCTAGAAAATAGGTGCCAATCCCGTGTATATAGCTTCGTTACCAGTTTTTTTGTTTTTCTTTCTGTGGGAAAAAATTACTCATGAATTTTTTTTTCAATATTTGTTCATCAATGGATTATAAAGCAAACCAGTCAACTGTAGATTAAGCATTATTCAATGGCCGACATTCTTTTGCTGTATGGGTCTGAGTCTGGAATGACTGAGGACATTGCTGACCAAGTGTCCTACAAGCTTCTTCATCACAAGATTGATCATGTTATATCATCATTTGATGACTTGGATACGGAAAAGTACATACCATTGCTCAAGAACGAGAGATTCAAAAACATCATCATCATATCTAGTACTGCTGGCCAGGGAGAGCTGCCTTTGAACATAAGAACTTCTGAACTATGGGATTTCTTCAAAACAAGTGAACTTGACTTTTCAAACACAAACTTTTATTTCCTAGGAGTTGGTGATTCTTTATACTTGAAATTTCAACATGCAATCAGATTGTTGAAGCTGAGAATATGTGATAGATTCAAGGGGATATTCAAGTTCAAAATGGAAATTGATGTTACAGGCATGAAGGGAGATGGGAGCACTGATCAAGTGTTGCCCGTTTTCATCAAGAACTTGGTGGAACAATTGTCAGAGACAAGTGAGTGTATTGATGATGATGTTTATATATCGAAAGGTTATACACTTAAAGTTTGTGAATCAAGTGATGTTGATCATAATTTTTCCATAAAAAACGATCCTCATTGGTTTGAAAGTGATGTTTTAGTGAACAAAAGACTGACCAATGAGAAATACCACACTGATATCAGACAGGTTATACTGAACAATGAACTTGAATATAAATTTTCACCAGGTGATACCATTTCAATACGACCTCAGAATGATGACGCTTGCATTAATAAGTTTTTTGAGTTGCAACCACATTTGAAACAATATAGATTTGCAAATGTGCTTATACAAGATGATGAACAGAAAACTGTCCAAACACTGGAAGATATTCTAAGATATGAGGTTGATTTGAAGAGTGTGCCAAAGAGGAATTTTTTTATGAAAATCTGGAACTTCCAATCAATTGAAAGCCAGAATGTCAATGTTGAAGATGAGGAAAACATGCAAACATTAAACTCTCACAAAAGAAAGCTGTTTGAGTTTGGCCATGCCGCGGACCCTTATGACTACATTGAATATGTGGTTCAGCCCCGCAGAACCATCCTTGAGATATTATTCGACTTTGAGTATATCAAGATACCATTTGAATACATTCTACAGATCTTACCGAAAATCAAAGAACGTCAATATTCTTTATCATCCAGTGATTTATCCTCAAAGAACTTTGAAATCACAATTAAGGTGGTTGAATACGAAACAGTGTTGTTAGAAAAACGAAAAGGATTATGCACAAACTACATCAAAGGACTAAACACTGGTGACAAAATCAGAATCAAGCTCAACCTTTGTAACCTGTGGGATAAGTTAGAGGAACCTATCATGCAAGGTGCAGAGTCAATCATTCTGGTTGGTCCAGGGGTTGGGATCGCCCCGATAAAGAGTTTCTGTGACAATGACGATTACTCCACCTTCAACAAGTACGTGTATTTTGGGAACAGAAACAAAGAGATGGATTACATATACGAGTCGTTCTGGAAAAACAAGGAAAGATCTGATATGATTGTGAGAACATGCTTTTCAAGAGACGGTGGAAAGGAAAAATACGTTCAGGACATGCTGTGGAACGACAAAGCATCCATCTTTGATCTTGTGGTTAATCAAAACGCCATAGTCTACATATGCGGTTCATCAGGGCAAATGCCCACACAGGTGAAGTTGACTTTCATTGAAATCATCAAAACCATTGGAAACGACGACAATGCTGAGCAATATGTCAATGAGATGATCAAATCTAATAGATATATTCAAGAAACATGGTAAGCGAATTTGTTACTGTTTGAAAAGAGATAAAGTTTTTCTTTTTTTTAAAAAAAAAACGAACAAAGCTTGAATAGTATATATTCCTCAAACACTGTCTTCTAAATGCTTTATATGTTTTTTCAGTTGCTTGTTTTCCTTGGTGTACTTTTTGGCCAATTCTTCAACATCACCAAATCTTTTCACAATACTCTCATTAAACAAGTCTCTAAACTGATCTTCAAATTCCAACATATAGGACATGTCTTCAAACCCATTTAATTTATTTATATCCGCCTTTACTGACAGCTCCTCATTCTTGGGTAGCAGCACTGTTGAACTCATCATGTTTGATTGTTGATTTTTCAAGCCTTTCACCCTATTTATTTCCATACTGTTTACATCCAGAAGCAGCCCTATTTTCTCCAACATTGAGATATCCTTGAACAGCAAGTTTTTCATTCTATCGTGCATGTTCTGATTTTCTTGCTCCAATTTTGATATTTTTGTCTTCAAATCTTCATTTTCATTTACCAATTCAGAATTCATCTTGCTGGCAATGTGGAAATCCTGCTTGAAGGTTATAATCGTTTCATTCAGCTTATTCTCCATGAAAACATTCTTTTCCGCTGATGTTTTCAATTGTTCGTTTAATAACTTTATGGTTTTATTATCTTCGTGCTTTGAATCGTAGAAAGGTTCGATCACTGTATCATTTTTGATGGTGTTTGTGGACATCTCCAACGGCCAATCATCATCCTCGATTAAATCTTGGAGAATCAACTTGACCTTCAAATCCTCAACTTGTTCTTGAAGCTTCTCTACTTTTGATTGATTTCGTTGAAAGTCAAAGGAGTTGTTCAACAACTCTCCCTTCATCTCATCAAAGCTGGAAATCAACTCATCAGCCAAACTGCCATAATCATTGTGTTCCAAGTAGTCGCAGTATGACAAAAACCGTCTGCTTTCCAAATCCATTTCCTCATCTATATTGTCACTGTTGTCGTTTTCGCCAAGTGTGATATATTTCTGCAGTTTTTTCAAGTCGGAAAATGTGGTTTTTATTTGAAATTTGTTGTTGAATAGTTTTTTGTTTAAAAATGACAGACTTTCTAGATGACTTAGATTGTTCAAATAACTGTTTCTGATGTCATACTCATCCTTCAAATCGTCCTCGAGCCATTCATTGTTACTGACAATCAATGAGGTAAATTTTATGTAATACTTTGTCTTAAAGATTATCTTTCTTCGAACACTTTCCAGTAAATTCATCCCATAAAGCAGGGGCAAATCCACTTGTACATATTTAAGTGTATCAAATCGTTCGACTAGTACATTCATGTTCTCACTGAAGTCCGAATCAATGTTCTTTCTCAAACTTATCATTTTCTTTATTATTATGTTGTAGTCGATATTAAGTATTTCCTTTTGAATGTTTCTTTTCATTATTAAGATCTCTGTACTCTTTATAAACAGACTGTTTGAGATGGTGTATAAGTTATCAATTTGAGAAGAAAACAGATTTCCAGACTTATGTTCAATAAGAGTGCTAAATTTTTCAAACATTAGTGAATCAATATCAAAGTCAAGATTTCTATCAAAGTCATCATTTAGTTTTTTTATCATTTGATTAATGAACTGTTCAAACTTGCCCAATGCATTTATTATCTTTTCATAATCGTTCATGATGATGTTATCTTTATATGTTTCTATTTTTTTCTTTAAATCTTTAAACTTAAAATAGTATTCCTCAAACAAATCATAATCAATTATATCAATTAAAGAATGATCATCATCTATTAGAATATTCCTAAAGTTAGTCTTAACCTTGTGCATATCAAACTGGTAATCATTCAAATCATTCTTGTGGATTATCGCATCGCTTATTAGTTGTTCTTTGCAATATGTCACTATGAAGTTCTTCAAGCTTTGCAAGCCACGTTTATAAACATCAAACTCAACATCGTGGAAATTTCTGATTATGGAAAAGTATGCCTGAACATCCATTTCCAAAGCCACTGCCCAACTCTCCATCAAAACCTTGGAATTCAACGATGGCTTGACTGGCTTGATCAAGATCGGCAATGGATCCACTATGTGGTTGAGATAGTCATCTATGTTCAGCCCGCCCTTGTCATTGAGAAATATGGATTTGTTAAAAACATAGAACTTGGTGTTGACCATTCGTGTATCATCGTGGAAATAAGCGTTTGTTAACAATCTCCCTTTTCCATCCAAAACTAGCATATCCGTTTGATAAAAGGGATCATCTCCTCTTGTAAGATAGAGAAGATCCTTGTTGATGTTTGTTTTTTTGTCAAAGCAAGGTTCATGTCTGTATAGGTAATCTATTATTGCATTTAAGGAGGGGAAGTTCAATATGTTCTTGTATATAATCTTCCCAGAGATGGGGTTGATAAGGGGGATTTGCTTATCAGACATGATTTTGTTAATAAAATACTTTTGGTATTAGTTAATGTGTTATTCTTGCTCTATGAAATGGGTAAATTTGATATGTTTTATTTGGGTTCTGTAGTTTGCGAATAAGATGATCTGTGATTGAACTGATAAGTTAAAAATTGATTCTTTTTTTTTTTTTTGGTACAACTACATTTCGGATATTAGAACTGACACACCAGCTGAAAAAAATATATATTACTCACTCAACGAATCTACTAGGCAAAATATGTCTAACGATGTAGATCAACTAGCAATCTAGTAACAGAGTCATTACCACAAACCTAAAAAATATTACTATCTTTAAAGCTTTGTGCTTCTTTAAAAATGCTGTCTGTATTGAGTAGTAAACAAATCACCACTATAGAAAACAAATACACCACACACAACTTGAAAACCACACTGACAAATTCCAACGATGAATTCATCCAGGATAAAAAGAACATCATCAAGCTCATAGACAACAATCTTTCTGAACCCTATTCATCATATGTCTACATATACTTTTTGAACACCTTCCCTGAACTCTGTTACTACATCAAGGAAGATGCCACCATCGTGGGCTGTATCATTGGGAAGTGTGATGCTCACAAATCCAGCAGACTGCGTGGGTACATTGGCATGCTGGTCGTGTGCAAGGAGAAAAGAGGAGAACAGCTGGGGAAGTACTTGATCATGAAGGAACTTGAGCACTTCCGAGACCAAACAAAATGTGATGAGGTAGTTTTGGAAACACAGTGCAACAACACAGTGGCATTGAATCTGTACAAAAAATTTGGCTTTATATGTCTAAAAAGATACAAACACTTCTACAATGAAAATCAGGACGGAAAGGATGCGTTTATGTTGATTCTTGGGTTCAAAGAAAAGTGTGGACAAAGAGGTGTGTTCCTCCAGCAAAACATGCTGGAATCATTGAGCATATAAAAATAATGTAAAATAACTTTTGTCTTTATATATAATCAATATATTTTAGTTTTTTTTTTTTTTTTTTTCAGTATTCATTCTTTGTTTACATGTTTTCATCTTCGTCATCGTATTTAGGAGCTAAGTAGAATCCAACACCACCACCTTTTTCCATCTTGAACTCAAACAATGCAGGTGTGTCATCTGAGAACTTCAAGAAGATTTTATTGGAGATGGATGCGGCCTTGATGATATCTAACAGGTATTTACTGGCAAATGACAAGTCAATGGTTTTGCTCATGGATATGGATAGGTTGTTTGATTCATCTGCAAGGTCTTCTCTTGGTTGTAACAGAACCTTACCTTGGGCAGTATCACCTTGAACAGAGAAAACAATACCGTCCTTGGTGACGGAAACAGTGAAGGAATCAGATAATTGAGTTAGGTCTCTAACGGTCTTGGTGAACTCAACGGAGGACATCTCAACAGTAACATCACTCTTCATGTCAGAGTCAACTTCCAACATATCAGCAGTGATATCAACTAATTTCAATTTATATTCCATAGACTTTTGGTTCTTAGGTTCTTCAAATAACAAAAGTAATTCATCTGGCTTGTCAGCAACATATAGGGTTAGGGAGGAGTTTGTGTTGGCAGACTTCAACAGCTTTGCCAAGGAGGCCAGGTATACACCGATGGTTGTTGGTCTGTCGCATCTGTATGATTCAAAGCAACTTGGAGGAATGGATACAGTTACAAGTAAAACTCTGGAGTCATCAATAGCTTGGGCTTCAATACCAGATTCAGAACAAACAAAGTTGATTTGAGTAACGGAATCCTTGAATGAGTCAATGATCTTTTTGAATATAGTGGAATCGTCAAATTTTGCTTCTAAAACCATTCTTTAATTTTATTATTATATATTTTTTTATAGTGTATAATGGTTGCTTTATACAATTTTCTTCTTTTTAATAATTGAATATATAAATATTTATATAAGAATGCTATATAATGTTAAATTTGATCAGATTTATTTTCAAAAAAAGTAAAACACGAAAAAAACACGAAAGAAAGAAAATGAAAAAAAAAATGGTTAAAATTTTTGAGTTAGGATAAGCCCAATGTTGAGTTCTCAAAAGTCACTTAGGCTGCGTTCATTCGGTGTCTATTTTTTTTAACGCGATTCTTTCCCAAATAGGAAACCCAGCACGAGGTCCAGCTTTCTCTTAAAAATGTCAGTGTAGCACGTGTTTATCACGTGTACTCTTACACCCAGTAAGGGAACTACCCCAACAACAAAGTACCATAAACACACACCAATAACAGCATTTGGACAATATAAATTTAATAACAATAAGCATATATAACTTACAACATCAATATATAATCCAATACTCTGATATTCTTTAGTATATACTTTTATATTTTATTATTATTAATTTCTTTTTCTTTTTTTTTTTTTTCAATCTAAATAACCTAATGAGAATAGTATTGATTTTAAAAACCTCAAAATATATATATTTTTACAAAATACAAGTTCTAAACTTGATATCTTTTGAGATTTAATCACTGCAGAAGCACTTATTTGGTGGCCAAGTATAAAGCCTTTTCACTTTCGTATCTTTTCTTTTCAACTTCAGCCAAGTCCTTGTATTTTTGTTTTTGTTCTTCAGTTAAAGCCTTCCATTCTTCACCCAGCTTCTTACCGACTTGACCAAAGGTGATGCCTTCGTTTTCAGCTCTAACTCTATCTCTGTTTTCGTTAGCGTAGATCATGTAGGCAGACAAACCTCTCTTTGGGGCGTTTGGGTCTTTTTTCTTCTTTTGTTTTAATTTCTTAACCTTGACTGGTTGGGCGGTTGGGATTTGGTGGTCAGACATAATGTGTGTATATGAAGTGATATTGGTTTTTTTTCAACAATAATATTTATTTGTTTAATTTTTTTTTTAATTGATTAAATATAATTGTTAAGAAAAAAAAAAAGATTGCTTAAGCTAAGCCATAAGTAAACACTTCTTACGCGTTCATTAAAAACCACATACAGTTTATGACCTATATTCCATAAAAGATAACTTTTATTACTAGAGAAAAAAAAAGGCAACAGAGACTCTCACACAGTGGGAATACTTGCAAAACATGCTTAAATACCTAAGCAAAAACACACCACACCATATGTTTTTTTTTTTTTTTCTCACAGTAAACAACGCTTCAAAGGGAAATTATACAGCTAAAAAAAAAAAAAGAAAGAAAAGAAATCACACTGCCACTAGCTAATATTCACTTACCCACAATCTAGAAAGTCTTCCCGTATTCTTTTTTTTATATACTAAGTATACATTTACTCACTTTTTTACCCTAAATAGGTAATTTTTGTATGCTAATGTTCAATACCACTAATCATAAAAAAAAAATAAGTTACATTTTATGTACACATAGATAATACATACCTGTCTATTTACACACATTTTTTACCTAAATAGGCAAAAACCTTCATACAAAATCATTGAGTCTATGTTTTTTTTTTTTCCTACAAACACATCTATTTGCTTAGCTTATCAAAGCAATCATCATAGTGCTTCAGGATATTCTTAGGTGTGAACTGATAGTAGTACTTATCCCTCATGTATGCTCCGATGTACTTGTTAACTGTCATGAACTTAGCCACACACCTGCTGATGCAGACGTTTTCTCCCTTGGTTAAGTCCCCCTCGTTGTACTGTTCTCTGTTTATGCACTTGTTGTAACACTCATCTAGTATACTGTTGAACTGCACATTCATCACATCAAATTGTATGCTTGCTCGCTCAATCTTTGCTGGATCTATGGTTTCCGTACTATACAAGCTCTGTCCATTGTTGATAAAAAATGACATTGTATCTTTATATCTGTGTTGATTAATATATGTGTTTTGCTGATGGTAACAAGTATGATCTTCGGGTATATCTTGTAAATCAATATGCTTATATAATAGTTTCTTGTTTTTGATGAATGTAGATACTTTCAAAGTAAGATCTTAATGAAGTTTCAAATTATGAATATTTTTTTTTAAAGCAAATTTTTTGATTGAGTTAACAGTCTTTTTTTACTTAACGGAGTTGCAAATCTGCAAGAGTATCACGTGCTTCTTGAAAAAAAATGACTTGATTAACCGTACAAAACAAACTCATTTTTTTCCGAAAAAACGTGTGGTCATTTATGTGTATAATCTATCTGTCTTTGACAATAATATGACTGCATTTAATTACACTATATTGAGCTCTTATAATGAGTTCAAAAACAAAGCATGCATTATATAAGTCAAAAATGTAAGAGTTAGTACTCAACGTTCCCGTGCTTTGATCTTTCACTAGAACGTTTATACTGTGTACCGCTACCATATCCTAGTTTCTTTTCTTTTTCTTTCTTTTTTTCAAAGCCTCTTGAAAATATTTAAATCAAGCTTGTAGACACATACAAGTGTAGCATATAGTTAATTAATAGATATAAAACTTACACAACAACCCTATAATCAGACTGTGTAAATCATCTTTCACAACTGCTCTTTAAGACTGAACAAAATTACACCATGACTATAGTAATCACCAATGATGACGGTCCATTAGACAGCGTCCATTCTCAATACATCTCCCCATTCATTAACCATTACTTATCGAATTATTCCCCAGAGTCAACCTACTACTCTGAAAAACTACTATTGAGTGTTCCTTCAGAGCAAAAATCATGGATCTCAAAGGCCCATTTTGCTAGCAAGGACGTCACAATCACATTTATGTACTCCAGTTCCCAAGCTCCGTATGACAATGAAAACAAAATAGGTCCTTTTTCCAAGCCCTTACCCATAAATCTTCATCAAGGTTTACAAAGAACTAAGTTTGCAGCTTGCACTGATGATGAATTTCAAAGGATTCTTGAATCCAACAACCCGCATCATTTGAGTGTCTCCGAATTCAAGCAATATTATGACATAGAATGGGTTTTGGTTTCAGGCACTCCTGCCACAGCCACAGACATAGGAATCCATCACTTATTGGAGAATCCAGATGTGTCCAAACTGGTCAGTGGACCTAATGTTGGAAGAAATGTTTCTCGTCCATACATAACCTCATCAGGAACAATTGGTGCCACCATGGAAAGCTACATAACCTCAGGTGGGAAAATCAATGGGATCGGTCTCTCCTGGGCATACTTTGACAACATGAAGAATGTCAACATAGCTGGCTTGGATAGTGCCAGTATGTGGAGTTGGAAAGTGATTTTCCAGATAAACCAAAAAACCATCAATGCAGAATGTTTTTCAGTGAACGTGCCAATTTTGAATGATGGTCTTGAAAAGGATACAAAGGTTTTGTTGGCTCCAATCCAGGACAACACATGGAGGAGTTTGTTTGAAGGACAACATGATTCATCAAGTGACAGCATTACGTTCAAGTGGAATCCGGATTTTGATTACAACAGAAGAAACATGGTCAAGGGCTTGAAGGAAAACCAGCAAAACGATGGGAGTTTGATAGAAGGTAAAAACATTACAGTCACTCCCCTATTGGCTTCCTTTGCGGTTAGATTAAATGAAGAAGAATACGGAAATGAAATTCAATTATCAAATGATATTAAGAATTTACACATCAATGAACAATCTTGTAAGGCTGCTGTTATCCTAAACAATGAGGTTCCTTATGTAAATGACCTATGGAAATCATTGCTTGCTAATTACACCCACAAGATTGATATTTATAGATCCTTAAAGGAGTTAGAAGACTCCACAAATGAGTATGAAACGGTTTTCCACATTGCTGAGTATGAGGAATTGCTACATTCAAAGTCCTTGGTCAATTCCAAAAAGTATTACCAAAACAGCTACACCTTCAGAAAGTCACTAATTAGAAAACACTATCTTTTGAAGACAATACAGTACTACATTGCCAAGCATCCTGATAGTATTTTGAAAACAAACTTTCCTGAATCTTTCCATTTGGATTTGGATTATGCGGAATTTTTGGATGAGGCCCTGGATGACAACTGGGACTTACGTCAAGAGTTAGAGGCCTCGGTAAACACACCACAATGGTGGATCATGAAGCCATCAATGTCAGACAAGGGACAGGGAATAAGACTGTTCAAAACCATTGATCAGTTACAGGCTATATTTGATTACTTTGATGAGGACGAACATGGAGAGGGATACAACGGCATCATCATCAACCAACTTAGACACTTCATCATTCAAAAGTTGTTGATGAATCCACTGATCATTGATAACAGAAAATTCCACATTAGGTGCTATGTCGTTTGTATTGGAGATCTACAGGTCTATGTTTATGACAGAATGCTTTGTCTATTCTCTCAAGTCGAGTATGTTTCACCTAAAGGGGATGAAATGGACTTGAACGATCCAGACTTCTTAAGCCAACATTTAACAAACACTTGTCAGCAGTCATCCATTTCCAGCAAGACAGTCAGAGAACTTAATCAAGTTTTCAATGAAAGTCAAAAGAATACTGTTACCACAGGTATCCATAACATTGTCAAGGATCTGTTTGAAGCTGCAAAGCAAGACAATTACAATTTCCAACCATTGGACAATGCTTATGAAATTTATGGATTGGACTTCTTGGTTGATGAAGACTATCAACCTCACTTATTAGAAGTCAACTCATATCCTGACTTTAAGCAGACTGGTGATGACCTGAGTGGCTTGATAAACGAACTATTTGAAGATGTGTTACATCTATCCGTGTTGCCTAATTTGATCAGCGAGGGCGGCTTAAAAGAATTCAGTAATTTGAAAAAAGTTTTAGAAATTCAACAAGACAAAAGAAACTGGTGATATTATTAACTGTGTTTATATATTCATATACATAATGTTTGAAAACTCTATTATTATATAATGCCAAACTGGTATTACTCCTCTTCATCATTTTCATCTCCACTTTCTCCAAAGCCTTCCTGGCCTTGTCCTGAAATGCTCGTTCTATTAGTACTGGCACTGATCAACCCTCTCTTGACCGCAGTCAACACATTTGGAACCTCCACATCTTCCTCGGGCACACCTGAGTACTCGTGGCCCCACTTGACCAGTCTTTCCCTTATTCTCTCGATCTTGAAGAAGTGTTGTCTGATGGCAACCATATTCTTGATGAACTCTTGGTTTCTTTGTAAGAGAATCTGTGTGAGTTGACGTGAAAAGGCAATTTGATGGGTTGTGTCTGGATCGTACTCAGCAAGATCAAATAATCTTTGGTTCAGGGTGGTCTTTTCATACTCTGGTAATCCAAAAAATGGGTCGTCTTCATCGTCAGAACTGAAAAGGGAATTCGTGGACTTGTTAACATCATTAGTGACTAGCTCAGGCTTTTCATTGATCTTTTCATCAGACTCATAATGAGTTTTCTTCTCATTATGGCCATTGCTTTCCTCAACAGGGTTGCCTTTAATGGTGGCTTGTTCTGGAATTTCGACTTGATTTGAAATTTCTTTTTCACTATTTGCTTCAACATCAGCAGTACCAATTGGTAACGGGTTATTCTCATTTGACATTGAGCTTACTATATCTTCGGATTTATCAATAATCGCATGCATATCGTTACTATCAGATTTATCAATTTCAGCCTCTTCAACTTTGCCTTCGTGATTTTCATCGATCGCTGGAACGGTACTTGTAACAGAACCAACAAGTTCATCGTTTTTCAACTCCGATGTTTTAATGTCTTCTGTTGTAGGGGAAACATCACCTTGAACATGCTCATTGATCTTGTCAACCGCTTCATCTCCAGTATTGTTATCAGTACCTTCATTAACACTTTGAACATCAACAACGGGAACGTTTCTTATTTGGTCATTCAATTGGTTGATTCCATTTTCCACTTCATTATCCGCTGGCTCTGTTTCAACCTTATCAACAGGTTCTGCTTCAACATCAACCTCATCCTCGCTTAGAGCTATATCTTTCCCATTTTCTCTTAAAACATCCTCCAAATCCAGATATATTTTGTCATTAAAATCATTTTTTTCAAAGTTTATATGATGGTCGTATTCCGGTAGCTTCATTTTTTCTTCCAAGTAAGCGGTAGGATCATCTCCCAAAAACACACTCACATAATCATTCAAGGTTTCAGATTCTATTTTAGCCTTTTCTATCATCAACGCAGTTTGTGTTTCCAAGTCATTGAACACTCTCACATTCATAAATGTTTTCTGTATTGTTGGATGGGTGATAATGTCCTTCAAAGACGAGATTGGTTTTAAGATATCTTCTGCGTTTGTCAATACATTCAGATCAAAATCTGAGTCCTCGGTTTTTCTTTTTTTGTTTACATGGCCATCATATGCGTTGAATCTGCTCTTCTTTCTGCTCAGCAACTTATGCTCAACACCGTTGTAAAAGACCCTGTTTTCATAGAGCATGTTGTTCATTTTGTTTCTGCTTACCCATTCAGCACCTTGCAAAAGCTTCTTATTACGGTTTGTGTTTTCATTTGAACTGATGATATCATAAATGACTGATTGGTTCTCTTGTTTGGAATCATATTTTCTTTTCAAGTCAGGAAAGTTACCTGATCTTTGCTTGATTATGTGTCTTAGAAAATTCGATTCTATCTCAGACTCATTCATCTTTGGATCATCACTTTTTGTATCTTCCAAGTTTGACATTGGTTGAATATCAGAGTTCATTATTGTCTTGTCGTTTCTGGCTCCCGAGCTCTCAGAGTTTTCGTCATTATCACCTAATACAGCGGATTCCATGATTGTATGTTCCTTTTCTGCTTGGGCTTCAGGTTGATGGTTTATCAAAGCAGGTTGGTTTTGTTCTGTTGGTTCCGCAACATACGGCACTTGGTTTTCATTCATTTCTCTTTCTTTTTTTTTTTTTTTTGCTTGGATAGATTAAACTTATTAATATTCAAACTATTAAACTTTACTGCTGTTAATCAACCAATTGATATTTACAGTTATTGGTGTATGATACTAAGTTTTTGGATAAACAAATTGTTTTTTCTCTTTTTTTTTTTTTTGATTCTTTGCGAAGACTAAAAAAATGGGTTAGGCGAATTTGCTGAAAATTCTCAGGCAGCGTGCGGGTAATGAACTCCCCCAGTTTTTAAATAAAAATCCTGACTTATATTAATATACTTATTAAACTTTGTTGTTCTTTGACACATAATTGTTATCTCATAGCCAAGAAACTCTATGTTCAAAGTAGCTATATATTTCTTTTATCTTAATTTAGTAGTTTTTTTCTTTTATACATAAATGTTAGCCTTAATTTTCTTAAACTCCTCAACCTCTTTGAACAACAACTTCGTCAAATCATTCATACTTGTCACATGATGCTCATACTCAAAATCAAATGCTCCATATGGACACACGCTTTCTTCCTTTTCATTTCTTACGTCTTTGAAGAAACTGTGGTTTAACACTTCATCGCAGTCAAGTCTTTGATCAGGATCCCATTTTAACATCTTTTCGACCAAGTCCAAACCCATATCACCGGCAAAGGGATATATAGTTTTCCATGGCATTTTTCCGTACTGCGGCTTAGGTATGCTGAAGATCTCAACAGCCACTGATGATCCATACTTCATTATAGTTTCTGATTTTGGAGTTCCTAATACTTTCAATATCTCAACTATTTGATGCATTTGATCATTGCCCATAAATATTGGCTTTCTACCATAAAATTCAGCTAAAATACACCCACAAGCCCATATGTCAACTGCTTTACTGTATTTTTTTCTACACAACATCAACTCCGGAGCTCTGTACCATCGAGTGGCGACATATGATGTAATGTGAGATTGCTTTCCAGTCTCTGATTTGATCTTTTCAAATAGATCCTCATTGATTCCCCTGGCCAAGCCAAAGTCACAGATTTTCAAAGTTCCCTGAATAGAACATAAAATGTTACCTGGCTTCAAGTCCCTGTGAATAACATCTGCGGAATGTATGTATTTCAACCCACACATTATTTGATAAAAGAAATTTTGAATGTGGAACTCAGATAGCTGAACAGATGAATGAATGACTCTGGCAAGATCGTAGTCAATCATCTCTTGATAACAATACAATCCATCGTATGCTTTATCAAACACTATTTCGAGATCCAATAAATTAACAATGTTCTTGTGACCCTTAAAGTATCTCATAAATTTCAACTCTCTTATTGCCCTTTTTAGCAATATATCTCTTGTGAATATATTGGTCACCTTTTTAATGGCCACTTGAGCCCCATAACTTGTTTCAACTGCCGCAGCTACTGTACCATATGATCCTTTGCCTATAACTTCCTTGATAGTATAGTTCGGAGACACTTTGAACCCATATTTTGGGTACAACTTCATTTCCTTTTTTTTATTTAAACTGTTTCTCTTGCTGGCTGAATCATTCATGGATTTATTCAAGACATAGTCTAAATTGTTCTCGTCATCTTGACAGGCCAGATCATTTGAAATGACCTTTTTTTTCTTGGAATTCAGAGTTGAACTAGATTTTTTTTGCTTTTGCAGTTGAGCTTTAAGCTCAAAATTTATGTTGTTGTTTTTTTGAAAGACATTGGAGATTACGTTGTCGTTATAAGTCGCCATGCTTGCTATTTTATATGCGCCCTTTGGTTTGTAATAACAATACTGGTTTGTTAGTTAGAGCTCAGTGTTTTCAAATATGAAATAATGTATTATGTATTGTTTAAATTCAATAATCAGAAAATAGGAATGTAAATAAAAATAATCTGAATTGATTATATATATTACCTTCATTTGAGTATTTTGAAAATGAAATATAATTCAATTAATTAAAGGCTTTTGTAAATTATTGGCCAATATCACGTGATTTAATCCATGTAATTTTCTACCATTCCACGATTTTGGATTTTATTTCACGTTGCCTTAGGGGAACCAAAAAAATCATCAAGATAAACTCTTATCATTAGATAGAAAAGCCAACATAAGATCACCATAACAAATCATTACTGTAAAATAAACCAAGTAAGAATATCAATTTTGCCTTTTTTGGAAAGAAAACTATTGTTTATTATTGTGACCTTTATCAAATTAGCAGTCTAATCAAATCATGGGTCAAAAACTATCCATATTGGCTCAAACAACACCATACATAGATATATCATCTTACATTGACATCTTTGATGATATCCAGTTCATCAAAAACTTGAATAACAACTCTAAGTTTATTTCTACTAATCAATGCATAACTTTGGATGGAGATCTATTGATTACTAAGGTATTCATCAAGCCTAATCTAATTTTAAATGAACCTAGCACAGCACAATATGTTAGCTCGATCAATGACGACAACAGTATTGAAATTAACTTCTCATTGATCCAACAAAATTTAAATAGCGAAATTGCTAAACTTAAGGACGTTTCGAATACAATTTCTTACTTTTACATATTAGACACGCCCAATGCAGCTTACCTATTCAGACCTTACATCCATGAATCCTTGAAGGAGAATCTTAGTGAGAGCAAGCATTATGGATTTGAAACCACTAGAACAGCGCTGTTATTCAAAATTTTCCAAATGTTGAAAATACTTGAGAATGTACATGACAAAAACATCATTCATGGTAACATCAACATGAACAACTTTTTGGTGGACTCCTTGGACATCATCAAATTAACGGATTTCAGTATGAATTTAAAGCCATTTTACTTGAGAGAGGATATGCCCAATGAAATTGACTTTTATTTTGGAAAGAACAATCATACAGTAGTGAGACAAAGCTCTGAAGCTATTACAAAAGGCGCAGCTGTGGGGATTGATATGAATAGACAAAAATATAAAAGACAGGGGTTTTACCTTGCACCTGAAAGATTGAATACAAAAAAGAGAAATGTCAAAGTTGATATGATAACTGATGCAATCAAAAAGAGCGATGTTTTCAGCTTAGGATGTGTTTTTTATGAAATGTTTATGACTTTGTCTCAGCAAAGTATTGGAAGAAACGTGTGTCTTTTTAGTATCCAAGATATATTCAATTTCAAAAACGGCGACTACACAGAATATGAAAAAAACATGGAGATTATAGATGAAATATTTGGGAGGGAAACTAGTTTAGAAAGTCAATTGATTAGAGACTGTACTAATGCTGATATTAACAAAAGACTTACAGTAAAGGAGATTTTAGACAAGTATACTAGAAATGGCTTGTTTCCTTCTTTGTGTTTCAATTCCATGTATGAAAACATTTGTCTCCAGCTGAATGATATTGATCTGCTAGATTTTAAATTTCCCGCTTTTGCGAATAACATAAAATATGTATGCCTCAGTATAGGGTTTGAATTGGAAACTCTGGACAATAATGGTCCTGAAGAAAATAAAGTTTACAAGCTAAACGAAATTGTAAACATTCCCAATGAGTATAACATTTTTGAATCACATGTATACAAATATCTGAAGTATTCTGAATTACTAGATAATTACGATTCTGCTCTACTAAAGCAAAACCTGGGGATTTCATATATCCATGTATTAGGGAAACTGTTGTCAACTTCATTGAGTAATGTCAACGACATTATTCTATGTATAAACAACATTACCTTACTATCGCAGTTTTGTGAAGATGCTCTTAAACTAGATGTCTGTATACCCTATCTATTTGATTTCTTCAATGAGTGCAAAAACAAACAATGTAAGAAACATTTATTGGAGAAGATCATATTGATTTTGAAAAGTATATCTGATAGTAATGACAAGATAACACAAGAGAATTTGCATGACACAGTGAATTACTACATTTTCCCAACATTCAAGAAGAATTTGAAGCTTTACGATAATGAAACTATCAAAATCATACTGAACGGAATACCAAGTTTGTTGTCATTAACTAAACACACAAAGTATCTGAAAAAGGCACTGATATTCATCATATCAAATGTCTTGACAACCCAAGAAATTAATACCATAGCTTTAAGGATAGAGTTACTTAAGCAGATTCCCAAATTTTTGAATGTAGTTGGTGAACAAGTCCTTAACGATTTAATCATAGTGCATGCCATAACATACTTAAATGAGGATTCACCATTGCTTAAGATTGAATTAATCAATTGTCTGTGTAAGATTGGAGAATACGAAGGAGAGATTATCTTTAAAGAAATAATATACCCTCTTTTAATACAGAACTTGTATTTGTACCAGGATAATGAGAGTGTTATGTTGGTTGTACTAAAAAACTTGAAGGGAATTATTGAAAACTTCATATATCATGAAAGATTGGTATCTGATAAAGGTGACAAAAGCAATGGTGTTATACCTGAAGATGTTTATCAGTCAAAGAAAAATAAGAAAAAGAAACTGCTAGACAAGTATAGTTTGTTAGATTTGATCGAAAATCGCTTACTCAACTTTCTGCTGCTCCCATATAAATCTTGTAAAGTTGAGGTTATATCAATTTTGAAACTTGTTCTTTTGAATAACATTGATTTGAGTGAGCTATATTGTTTATATTACCCATTGATTAAACCTTATTACCACATGAATATGGAGATTAACAAGGAACTTCTTGAGTGTTCATGTAGAAGTAGTATATCTTCTGATCAATTTGACTACTTATTGCTGTGGTACATGAAAGTTGACAGTACACTCTTCTGGAAGGAGAAGAAAATAAGTGGTGATAAGTATGAATTTGAATACACAAATTACTTTGACAAAAATAACTTAGACGAAAATTTGTCAATGGAAGATAAGATATACGTCAACAATTTAAAGAAGAATCTTAACTTTGATCCTAAGCACTTGTGGAAACTTTCTAAACTGAGAAAATATATCAAAAAAGTGGCTGGTGGTTTACCAAGCGAATTCAAGGCTAATTTTATCACAAAAATGGATAAAAGCAGTTTTAAAGATAAACAAAGACTGAATATAATTGATCAGCAACACAAATACGGCATGATAAATTCCATTAACATAAAAGCTGATACTGTTAATTATCAAATTGTCTTCAATGATGAGCGCGTAGCAGGGAAAAAGAGATCATCAAGTGGATATAACTCACGCAGAAACAGCAAGTTGATACCGCAAAGACTTTTGAATGATGCTCTGAAAAGTATAAATGATGAATCTGCAATATCAGTTGAAGAAGTTGACGGCTCAAACAATGATATGGAACAGTTATTATTAATGGAGTATAAAAAAAGTGAGTACACGGTAAGCAAAACCCTAAACGATCAAAATATTAAAGATAAAAACGTCTTGGGGTACATAGAAAATTTAAAAGTTATGCCCGAACTCAATGACCTAAAAGAATTAGAAGGAGAAGATGAAACGTATTTAGAGTTAGACATTCCAACTGATAAACAATTCAAAGCTAATCTCTCAAACTATACTAAAGTTAACTTTGACTATCAAAGAAAGATAAGATTTGTCGAAAGCAGTGATAAATATCTTATTATAGTGAACGAGGAAATGATGTTAGAGAACCAAAACAAACTAGAGATCATGATTATTGATCTTATCAAGTTTGACAATTCTAGCATTCTGGAAACGTCGAAGTTTATCAAGAAGTTTGATCTTTCTTTGTTGTTGAGTGACAGCGATGGTGTTTCGGTAACTAACTTGAAGTTTTGGATGGATGACATTTTTGTTGTGAGTTTTTCTAATGGCCAAAATGAAATATTAAAACTTTATCGTGCAGGACCCCTGTCCATTTCAAAATTAAAATCTTTTACCATATTCAAACCAGAGTTCTTAACAAATCTCAAGTTTGCTAATGGCTTGATTTATGGAATGAGCAATTACAATTCAATATATGAGTATAATTATGTCAGTAATGAATTGGAAAAAGTGTACGAATATCAATCTAAAGTAATGGAAGAAATGTACGATAATTTGGACATCGATGATTTTAAATTTGATTATGAAGTTTGCAGAGACTTTACTATTTACAACAATCATCTGTTTATGATAACTACAATGAACAATCTGTATGTCATCAACATGGATTTCAAAACTGTCAAGGATGTTTATACTTTATATCAAAAGAAGGATTCTATAAAAAGAAAAGATGATAGTGTTATAACACCCTTTGATACAGTAAATGCATATAAAAATGGCAAGCTGGTTCTTACCGGGGGCTATTCTTTGAGTTTAATGATGATATTCAATATATCAGACTTCATTGGTATCTCTGAAAGTAATCTGGCTATAAGTAAAGAGGTGATAATGATGAACTCCATGAGCTATTACAGTGATGATCTATATGATAAGTTCATCTTAAGGAAAGTATTACAAAAAGATGAGTTTTTGAAGATGAAAAACATAGAAGAGGATATCAATGTAGTAAAATATGAATGGATAGATGATAGAAAAATTACATTTATGAACAATGAATGCAATGATATAGTTTTGATGGATATTGAAAGTGGAGTCAATACTGTATTATTTGATAACTATAGCAACAACGACAACTACAAAAAGTACAACATGAACACTCAACTAAAACTTTATTACAGAAACGTGAAAACAATAAATAAAAAGACTAACTTAAGACAATTCAAGTATATTCAAGTTGATAGTGAAAGTAGTATTTTGGTGGTATTGGATGACGACAGTAATTTGTTCATTTATGATATATACCAATCCTAATTTAACGTGTTATTTACATATTATTATATCACTCTTTTATTAAAAAAATTATTATTACAAATGTAAACTTAATCAAACAAAAATAAATTTTAACAATTTTTTTTAGGTGTGAAAATACTAAATAGTTATACGCTACCATGGATAAATTTTTTTGTTTTTAGTCACGTGTATTTCTAAAAAAAAAAAGTATGCTACGTTTCATAATAAACAAAGTTGAAAAACACTTTTTTCAAAGGATATTCCACGTTAATCAGCATTTTATTGAGTACATGTCAATAGGGAAACATCAAAACACCATACACATAATATTATAGGCTTAAAAGAAATGGATGATTTATATAGTCAATTAGATAGCTACAAGGATAAGTTCAAGATTACAACAAACAGTAATCCCATTCCTCTTTCTTTAAAGCTATTGGATACATCGTCAATAGGATTAAATCATAGTTTGAATGATATACTACAACAGAACAATGCAATAAATGAGCTGTTTAAAAAACATATCTTAGAAAATGAGGATAACATTCTGGAATTAAATGATAACTTAAATAGCTACATGAAGATTTTCATTAAATACATTCACACCAAAAGCGTTGATTATGTAGAAAGCGAGACTGGATCATTTAATACCAACAACTTGAAGACTTTGAATGATAAAATAAACAAAAATGCTTATGTTCTGAAACTTTTGAGCTTGATAGAGATGATTTTAAACAAACAAAGGGAATTAGAAGGAAAAATTAATCAACTGAATATGAACATTGAAAACCTTGAATTGAATCTTTTGAAATCATTCATCAAGCAACACTCCTATTTGGATGATTTAACCAATGGCAATAAACTATTTTTGCTTAAAGATTATAACTTAGTTAATAATAATTTGAAGATAAAGTCTAAAATCAATGCTTTAATTGAAATCTTCATAATTAAAATTATTTTTGATAAGAATAGTATCTACACTGAAAATGAACTGAAAACTATTTTTGTTGAATTAATTGAGCTGTTAGACAACAGTGAATTGATGCATAACATAATAACAAACATTAACACAGACAAAACTTTTGAAAAAATGTTAATCAAGGAAATTAATTATTTGAAATACGAAAATTTACAGAAGTATGAAGTTATTAAAAAATACAAGTTCAAAACATTAAAAGACATTTTGAATGACAACAACGATTCAAACATTAATGACATTATAAAGAAAAACGAATATGACATTATTGTTTATGAATTTTTTGAGACATTTTTTTTCAACTTGGAGGCTAAATTTCAAAGACTTTTGACTTTATCCAGGTTAGTTGATTCTGGGTCAGGAGACAATGCCAACTCAGATTTAGTAATCAACCATTTAGAAGCATTCATATTGAAAATTATGAAATTATATTTAATTCCCTCATTTAACACCAAGTCTGACCATCCTGTCAAGCCACATAATACTAAAATATTCAACATTGACAGATCTTTGATAACAGGCACCAATACCAGCGTTGTAACAAATAATAATAATGATTTGTTGATAGTACCTGCCAATGTTCTCAACTTGAAGTTTATTTTACCAAACTTGATACCAATATTGAAGCTGTCCACTAACAGCAACTTCTTGAATGCATTTTTGAATCACCAATATCTTAACGAGGTGCTTTTGAACTTTACTACATTCAAAATATTAAAAAACAACAACATAACATCTGTTCATAAAATGATATCCAATTTCATAATCTTTTATAACAAGATTTTTACCTTATTTAAAGGGTTAGAGTTTCAATACAATCACGAGTTGTTGACGAAAATTGTAAACAATATTGAGAAATTTGTTAATGAACTAATGGAATACATAGTGAGTTATTTCAAACAATATGAGATCAACAACAGAAGTGAGAAGAAGTTTGATGTAAACAACTTGGACATTGTTAAGAAGGAAATTGACCACTGGTTAATTAATCATGTTGATATTGACACTGTGGTAACATGTTTTGATATGCTCGACCAATTAAAGAATTTATCCCAATGGTATGCAAACAACATAATATTCAATGTCATTGATGAAGATAAGAATGATGACATTGTTGAAAAATGGATTATCAATGACGAAGAGATTATAAACAACAACGATTCTGTCTTTAGTGATTTGACCTATCTTCCAAACATTAACGGAGTACAGATTTTATCAAGTTTAAACATCCACATGGATTCGTTTATGAAGGGAAAGTTTGATAAGTCTTTTGTCAATGATTACTATTACAACAAGACCAAATATCACAGTTTGTACTTGGTCAACAAGTGTATTGGAAACATTTTGTTGAATAACGACTCCAACAACAACTTGTATTTAAGAGAAGATTTGAATACGAATGAAAACATAACAAAAATTAATACAATCGTGAAGAGACTTTCAAGTGAAAATGAGTTCATGAATGAGTTTATCAATTTCAGCATTATTCACAACTTCCTGAAGTTAAAGAGCTTTAACAACTTGAAGTACATAATAATAAACTTGCTTAAGCTTAATGATATCGATTGCAATGGTACAATCAACATTCTAAAGTTATATCAATTGAACGTTAATGATATTATAGACATTTATAACAACAACAACGTTGATGCTGATGTTAACGTTGTCAAGCATTTAGTGAAAATGAAGATTGTGGAGGAAAGTGATGGAAACCAAAGCATTTTGAACATTAGATTGAATGAGTTGTACAAGAAGATGGGAGAGTAACATACGATTGGGATTTGTTAGTTAAATTATGTATATTGATTCTTTCAACCGTCAAATGAGATTTACGCGTTTTTTTAGAGCTATATTTTTCGTCTTCTTTGATTAATGATTTTACAAAAATATGACAAAAAAATAAACACCATTGTAGATTAAAAACACATACATAAGATACAGTCCCCTTGGATTAACTATAAAGAGAGGCTGCACCGAATATTATGGTTATAGTTTTGTCTGATACAAGTGATATAGAGATCTTGGACCCTGACACAAATGGGCCTTCTTTGTCGAGGAGTAATGCACATCAAGATGATATAGCTATTATAGAATTGAGCATCACTGATGATTCAAGCGATGTCATGGAACCTAGGAGAATTGATGAAGATAGCGGAAAAGAGAATAGTTTTTTAAGCGACCATGAAACATATCGTATACCACCTTCCAAAAGAAAATTGAAAAATGTTATTAACAATCAATCGGAACTGTTTTCAAGGAGTCCTGGCCAACATATTCCGACACTTAGTACAGATAATAAGGAGAAGTTATTCATTGATAGCAACGATGAGATAAAAGCTAATGAAACTGATCCAAAGAAACAAGACGCTGTTGTCAGTGAAAATATTGATGTAGAACTTAGTGATGACAGTGTATTTGGAGGCAACATTGCATCTCCAATTAAAAAAAAAAAGAAATCAGAAGTTAGTGAAGTTGTTGTTTTGGAGCTATCGGATTCTTCTGATGAAGAAAATGCTAGGTCAAACAAAGTAACCAATTTGAAAGTTAACGACAATCAAACCCAAACAACACACACAACCCCAAACAACGCCAACAACTTAGTTGATGATTTCTTCGAAGATGTGGCTATATCCCAAGGAAATCAAACGGAAAATTCAATAATGTTGAAGGTACTTGAGGTAATATCTGATGTTGAGGATGTTAATGAAAACCACAAAGTATCAGCTTTGGAAAACCCACCTGTTCATAAAGAGACAAGCGATTGGGAAATCAGGCCACATGTAGATTATCTAGCGACAATACAAATAACGGCAGAAGACTTGGATCTTCAACTCAAAGAGATACATAAAAGTAAACTAGCAAAGCAAAGGTATGCACATGCGAATAAGGTGAATAGAATTTTCAAACAAGATATAGTGGAAAAGGAGTTATTGATGATCAGTAACATGGATCTGACGATGAAAAATAACCAGCAGGATTGTTTTTACATACAAAACGGAGACCTGCTAATAAGGAAACGAGAAGACAGCTTTTTAAAAAGGGACATTAAGGAATTGTCGAAGTTGATACCAGATTTGAAATATGCTGCTTTCACAAGAAGATTGACGTCTGTTTACGAGTTGAACTCAGATATATTTCTGCCTATAAAGGACTTGATGAAAGTCAACAATAAGATAAACAATAAGGAAAGCAAAATTGACTTTGTTGATGTTGACATGTCTGAAACTTTGTTTCTACTCAATATCCAAAGATTATATGAAATCTTTCATTTTAAGGAGTACACCAATGTTAAGAAAAAATTTGAAACATACTTATTAAACAACAAAAAAATCAGCCTGATATTGACTGGGTTCAACAAGTTCAAGATGAAGCTAGTTAAATGGGAAAATTCTCAACAATTACAGCAATACCAAAGCTTACACAATGCAACAACAAAAAAGTCCAAAAAAAGTCTGATACCTGAAGAGTATCAGAATTGTTCGTTGAAAGATGTGAATGAATTTATCTTGCGTCTACAGATGACTTATCCTACACATGTGCATTGCAAAATTATTGAAACAGAGGTGATTTTCATCAATGATTGGATGTTGAACTACTTGAAGACAATATTACGTAGACGATATGCTGAAAACAAGGAAAAGTTGATATACAAGAGCAGAACAACAACATCCAGCAATAATCCATTTGAGAACTTTTTGCTAAGTTTGTCAGGAATCACACAAAACAATGTATCCCAAATATCAGCATCATTAGGAGGGAGTTACCAAAATCTGGAAAGAAACATAGATGTGATGAGAGGGTCTGATCAGTACAAAGGAACGGAAAAGAAAATTATAAGCTTGTTAGATAAGTTTATTAAAAGTAAAAACAAGGGTGAATTACTGTGATAAATAAGTCATTAGTGTACCATAGTCATCTTGGTTAAGTCTGTCCCAACATGATTGGCTTTGCTTTAGAAGGGCTAATTGATTGATTAAAGATACTTTATAATCCGGTAAAATATCAGTGATGAATTTTTTCTCAATAAGGGTGTTCAATAATCTTATGGAGTTATCCAAAACATATATTTTATTATTTTTCTCGTCAAATTTCAGTAGCTTCAAAATGTTTGTAGGTAAATCCATATCCAACCAGAACTTTAAGATAGCATCTTCTTTGACATCGCTAACAGTTAATAGGGATTGTAACAACGAACTCAATTTCAACTTGACTGCGGAGTTCAATTCATCAATGTTCAAGAACAGTTGTTTGATGACGAGTATGGACTTAGGATTAGTGAAAAACATAGCTCCCCATTGAACATTATGTCTTATCAAGTTGGACAAACCGTACAGGGTTTTACTGATCAACAATTGTGTTTCATTGAAGTTGTTACCTGTGTTTAAATGTTCCAATAGATTGGCAATAATTTCAATCATCAAGTCACAAACATTAACCTTTTTGTCTTCTTCATCAGTGGTTACAAACTTCATGAAGTCAGCTTGTAATGGTTCATTGTTTTGACAGGATGAACCAACAATCTCAACAATATTTGCCATGAATTGCCAGTTACCAAACTCTAACTCTTGTTTGAAATTCTTCAAGATTGCTAAAATCTCATCAATCAATTTCATGTAGCTCAAAACTGAACTGTTGTCAACGTTTTCAATCAAAAACAAAAAGTTTTCAGATGCTTGTATTCTGTTTTGGAAGGCTTCTTCTGAAACTTCGTTTTTGTTGATAGTGATGGCCATGATCTGCATGTTCATTTTCATAAGGGTGGGATCATCATAGGTTTGTTCATTGTGTTCCTTCAAAAGCATTTGCTTCAAAAGAATTTGTTGTTCATAGGTCAATGAGGACATATCGACATCTTCCCCATTGGCTATTTTAGTGCTCCAAGCAAGTAATTTTTCCATTTTGATTTTACTATTAAAGTTGGTTCGTTTTAGGGACTTACTATTATTTTCTTTTTGGAAACACTCAATTATATAATAAATATTTATTACAATTTAACTGTTTTTCAATTATGGAATGTTAAATGTAGTGTTACTGACGTTATAAATTATATTTTTGTTAAAAAAAAAAGACTCGATGAGAGTTCTAGTATGTTCTTTCAAAAAAAGAAATTTTTTTTTTTGGGGTGGTGAGTTGCACGTGCCACTATACGATAAAAAAATTAAAAAAAAGGCATTGAACTAGGTATATAAGTGTTCCAGAATGTTCTGCTCAGATCCCATGGCTGAGATCATTATCATAACGAAAATCATCCAGGATAAAGTTATAATTCAAGTTGAAAAGCTTGCTGTAATCATCAAAGTACATGGCTATGGCATCATCGTACTTCTTCTTGTCCACATCCTTTCCGTACTTTTTGATCAACTCATTAATAAGAATGTTCTGTACAAACTTCTTCAACTCAATGTCATCTTGGTGCCCAAAGATGTCATAGTACAACTTCATCACTTGCTTCAAATATTCCAATATCATTAGGACTTGCTGTATCCCCATGGATGCGGTATAATTTTTCAATATGATCTTATCATCATATTTCTTCTTTCTGTTGCTGAAAAAGATATACACAATGTCCAGAGTTGAGTCTATATTTTTTAATTGATCTATGGATCTTTTGATTTGTAAATCATTGGTCATTTCATTCAATATCAAGTCCTTCAGTAACATCTCATATTTACTTTTCAAAACATCATCATGTAAGTTATCTGTTACCAAGTCATAGATTTCATCGTATTGTTTTCTTTGCAATAAAAGTTGATACTGCTCATTGATGTTTCTGTCTGAAATCTCTAAACTAGTCTTTCTACTGTTTTGTCTAAATGAGTTTTGAAACTGCTGATCCCATATGTCAGGAGATGAAGATGCAGAATTCAATCTTGGTGTTGAGGGTTGTGATATGGTTCCGATAAATGATGTAACTCTAGGTTTGTTATAACTACTCAATCTTCTGCTATTATTTTGAGGAATGCTATTTGTTGAAATTGACAATTTTTTTGAATGGTTAACTTGCGGTTTAGTTGATAAGGATTTGCTTAGTAATTGAATCTTCTTATCCAGTTTGTTTATATCTTGTTCCAAAACTTTGTTTTCTTTCAAAACAATGTTTATTTGATTCAAAAGGGTTTTCAAGATATTATCATTGAGTTCTATGTTCAATGATTTGTTTTCCTCCTTTATTTTGTTTGATAGTTGATCTATTATGGTTGTAAAAATACTCAACGTTTCTGTTTTTGATCTGTTTTTGTTCAATAAAAGGTTGTTTAATATTTTGTTGTAATCAAAGTTGTCTGTATCAAGATAAGACATCACCAGTGAATCGTTCAATACAGCATTATCCTGAGGAATGTTGAATTCAGGCAGGGCATGGTTGTCTAAGTTTTTCAGTGTTTGTTCTAGTGTTTGGTTGTTGTTGTGATGAAAAGATAGTCTTCTTTTCATCTTAACGTTAGTTTTATGAGTTCTTTGAGAGTCATCCATTATGAGTGGTGTTGATAAGCTTGTTTATGGTTTAGTATATTGGTGTTTATCAATAAGTTTTACATTCTAGAGTGTAGATTCAACTTACTTGATAATTTTCTAAAAAAAAAAAAAAAAAAAACCCCCATTAAAGGTTCCACACGATAAATGATAATCATAGACTTCTTTTACCCTACCATCTACATCCCAAATAGGAAATGCAAATCAAATGTAAAAAAAAAAACAAAACTAAAAAATTTTTTCCTTTGGGGGGAATGTTTTGTATATTTTTTACTTAGTGTAGCAGTTGGATCTGAAAGTTCAATACTGAATTATAATAATTAGATTTAGTTAACAGAAATTAACATACTAATTTGTTTTTGATACATCAAAAACAAAAACAAAAAAATCACCACAAAAATTATTGCACATCCAAAAGACTCTTTACTTCCTCTCATTACCAAACATCATCTCTAAGAATGAGTATCAATTCATTGGAAGTCAATAACCTAATACTTCAATACTTGAAGGAAAACAATCTGTTACTTAGTTACAATGCCATTAAGTATGAGCTCAATGAAAAATACAACATCAACATCAGCAACAACAATGTTCCGTATGGGATGCTGATAAATTTAATTCAAAAGGGGATATTCTACTCACAACTGGAGTCATTAAAGACAAATTCAAACACTAGATTCATAAATGACAACATATATACATTACAGCAGCTCTATGAAGACAACAAGGAAAAGCTTTTATATGCCAGCAAGAATAATAGCAAAATGAATAAAAAGAGAAAATATAATGAAGATGAAGAACGCGATTCTAACACAAGTTTTATTGAAACTCAAAATGTAACTTATGATGAAATAGAGCTAGAATATAAACAAAGATTCTCAAAGGCATTTGAAGTGTATGAACAAAATTGTTTGAAATCTGAGTTGAATAGTCCAACTAATGATCAGTCAATAAAGAAAGTTAACATTGAAAACATCGAGCCCATTGTAAAATACAACACCAGCTGTTATGCGGCACTATCGAATGATTCATTGGTATCAACAATTAAAGAACCTTCCAGAGAAAGAGGGTTCTTAACATCCATAAATTTGAATAACTTGATAGACTTTCGTGAGGATCAGCATGTTGGTAGCATCAAGATGAGTAAAGTGATTAAGAGAAAAATGCAAATGATTGATGAACCAAAGGAAGTACCGAATCAAAACTCCATATCCCTTTCGGCGCTTAGCAACAAGGATCTGTTGTACTACCATTTACAAAACAGTAACAATACAAACAATGTGGGATCCAACGACGCAATAAAGGAGGAGGAAGTTGTGTTATTCAACCAACCAAGCTCCAACCTGATTCAATTTAGCAGGGACAAGTCCTTGTTCAGTGTTGGGCTGAGTGATGGTACCATTCTTCTTTACAGCTCTCCTGAAAACAAACTAATAACAAAACTGACAATGCACAACAACACAATTCTTCATATGAATTTCAATGACAGCAACACTTTACTGATTACTATTGATACAAAGGGAAGTATCATCGTATGGAACCTAATGAACTTTGAAATTATAAAAATAATGGAGAACGTCAAGCTTCCTGGATTCGAGAGTCTTTTCATAACAAGTTTAAAATTCATGATCCCACTAAAAGAGGAAAACAAAACATCTATAGGAATATACGAGGTGTCTGATGATTTAACAAAAATCAAGCAATTGGGCAGACTTAAAAACTCAAACTCTCCTATCTTAAACATGAAGATGTTTTCCAAGCACAACTTGCTGTTGACTTTGAATGATGACAACATGGTGCGTATTTACAAGGGCAAAAACACTTCAACACCAACTGTCACAGCTTTGCTGACGACTGAGAACGACAACATCCTGGATGTGTTCATAAATGAAATAAACGAAAACATGTTTTTGATCAGCGGGGTCACCATCAAGGCAAAGCTCACAAACCTGCTCATAAACATATCAGATGACAATTGTAACATAACCCAACTAAACATGAACACGTCGCTGTTGATGGATGTGGATGAAGTGCCCATAATTACCACAGACTTGTTCAAAAAGAAGTTTTTGGTGCTAGGCCAAGTCAATGGGAATGTGCATGTTTTTGATGTTTCTAAATTGTTTAGCAGCACAAATGAAAGTGATGAAAAGATACTTTTGAAGTATCAATATTTAGAGAAGGAAGAGAACACTCATATCACATATATGAATGTGTTTGACAAGGAAGACAGGATCTATGTGAATGTCGGATTTGACAAAGGATGCAGTAAGATATTCAATATTAAAGATATCCAATTGTAAGGCTATATATGATTTAAAAATGACTTTTTTTCATTTTGAATGTGATGATGTAGATATAAAATCATTATGTGTGGTTGAATATACATTTCGTATATTTTTTTGTTTTCCTTAATTTTTTCTTGATTTGAGAAAAAAAAAAAGAAAAAAAAATTAAAAAATAATTTTAAAACACACAGAGAACTCCTTAAGTTAAACATAGTATAAAACACCCAAATCATAAGTACTATCCTAGAAATCTCAATATCTATCAAATGGATAACATTATTGATAATAGAAATATTTACAGTCTTAATTCGGACATAAACACACTAAATAACGATAAACTTTTACTCCATGATGACAATTCATCCCTGCTTATACTTATAATTGACTTGCAGAACTTTTTGTTGTTTGAGAGTGATATTTCAAAGATACTCAAGAATGTTATTATATTCATCAATGCACACTTAGCTTACTCCTCAAGTAACAAGGTTTGCTGTATAGTGAATGATGAAAAGGAGGGCACACAGTTTTTGTATCCAAACGATGATCATATCAGTGAACAAAAGGAATACATGAACGAAGACACATACCAAGAATTCAAGAAAATAGATGAAAGTATTTTGAACAAACTGAACAAGATTATAGAAAATAACAAGCCAAGCCTGCTTACAAAACAAAGATCCAATCTAGCTGGATCCATGAGCTGTGGATTGACATACATACACAGAGTTTTGAAGGAATCTTTATCCCTGAAGGCACGTATGCTGGTTATTACTGGTGAATCCAAAAATAGCAACATAGTGCAAAGCCACCAGTACATACCAATCATGAATTGTATTTTCACATCTCAGAAGTTGAAGTGTCCCATAGATGTTTTGAAGATAAATGACACCAATTTGGGAAGCAAGGAAACATCCAACTCCTTCTTGCAGCAAGCCACAGACGCCACGAATGGGATATATCTGGAAATCAACGAAGTCAATGGAATGATCCAATACCTGACAACTGTCTTTTACTTGAACACCATAATCACATCAACATCCATTGATACAAACCTGAAAATCAACAATTCACTGGACAACCTCGACAAAGAGGTTGAAGACACAGATGTGCTCGTGAAGACACACGATGATATACTGGTGAAGCCATCAACAACACAAGTTGACTTCAGAACATCGTGTTTCCTAACCGGAAAGATTGTTGCTGTTGGGTTTGTGTGCAATGTATGTTTGGTTGTGATATCATACATCCCAAGCTCACTGAAGGATTGTCCTTGCTGTGGATCAACATTTGATGTTAAAAGTTTGAAGAAGTTGAAGTATTGGCAGTTGCAACAGAACAGTAACAAAAAGAAGGGATTTATAAAGAAAGTAAGTAAAATTAGTCAAACCCAAGACAACCAGGGCTCTGCTGATAAACCCATTGAGTTGTGATCTGTATATATTTTGATTACTTGATATGGTATTTTTTTTTTTGTATTCATAATTATTCTGCTAAACGGAGTTTGAAAAAAAAAAAAAACAAAAATATTAAGCGAAGTAAATTATAAATTTTTCTTTGTTCAACTTTGAAAAAACATATACAGAGTTATTATGAATACCTTCAATATGAATAAGTTAATTTAAGAGTTTGAAAAAAAGAACCATAGTTAAGCATATAATCACAAACATGTCTGACGAATTGATTGCATCTCAACTTATTGATGCCCCAGCCGAACCATCTCCATTTATATCCATTCTGTCTGGTTGCTTTGGTGGTATCGCTCAAGTCATCACTGGTCAACCTTTTGATTGTGTCAAGGTTCGTTTGCAAACAGCTCCTGCAGGAACCAACCCGTCTTTGCCATCCATTGTCAAGGAGATCATAAACAAGGAAGGATACACTGCTTTTTACAAGGGAACCACAACTCCATTGTTGGGAATTGGTGCCTGTGTGAGTGTTCAATTTGGATGCAATGAATACATGAAGAATTACTTCATAAAGAAAAACAACGGATCAGACATGAAGCTGACCCAGTATTTCCAATCTGGTGTGGTTGCAGGTATAGCCAATGCCCCCCTTGCTGCTGTTATTGAACACGTAAGAATCAGACAACAAATCAATAAATCCAAAAACGCTCCTGGAGCCCTAGATATCTTCAAGACCATTTATAAAAATAACGCCATGGGAAGAGGCCTGTTCACCACCGCCATCAGAGATGGATTTGGATTGGGTTGTTACTTCACATTCTACGAGTTCTTGATCAACAGGCAACTAAAAACCAACAAGCACTACGAAAATGACAGAAAGAACATCGAGTCCTGGAAGTTGTGTACATTCGGAGGATTATCTGGTATAGTTTTGTGGATGTGTATCTATCCAGTCGACATTGTCAAGTCGATTAAGCAAACTGGACCAATAGAGAAGAAGCCAGATGGCATCGTTCACATTTTCAAAGGACTGTACAAGGTAGGTGGAGTTTCTGGGTTCTTTAAGGGTATAGGACCAGCTTTGATAAGATCATTCCCTGTCAATGCAGCAACCTTCTTAGCCTTTGAAGCTTCCATGAGAGCATTGACTTAGTGGAATAGAGTGATTTGTATGGAGTAAATAAAAACTCCGATAGCACTTGCAATATATACTATTAATAATTAATATCAAGAAGTTAAAGAGATTTAGTCATCAAACTGATATTAGATTTTTTTTCATTTTTTTTTTTTTTTTTTTTTTTTTTTTGGCCCGTAAGACAACTCTCCGGTGTGTGTAACAATAATTTTTCTTTAATTTGTTTTACAATCTGAGATAACGATTGAGAAATTTATCGCTTTATGTTACATTTTATAGAGAGTATCCTACAAACTAGTTTCATACCAAACCATCATGAACTTCTTGAAGCCAGAGTCAGTTTACAAACTTGATAACATCAGAAATGAATTAGTTCAAATGGAAGATTTCATTATCTTTCAATTGATCAAAAGATCTGAATACCCTACCTCATCAGTATTGTACTCCTCTGATGAGGATGTCAGACCACAGCTACCTAACAAAGAGTTCAAGGGATCATTCATGGATTACATGCATAGAGAACTTGAAATCTTACAATCGAAATTAAGAAGATTTGATAGTCCAGATGAAAAGCCATTTTTCCCTGAAGATATACAGCCAAGTTTGCTAGAAAAGATACAATACCCTAAGTTGTTGGCTAACAAACACAAGATCAACTATAACGACAAGATCAGAGACCTGTATGTGAACAAGTTGCTGGACTTGATAGCTGATCAAACACCAGATACAGAGTATATCAATCAGCAGTTGGGATCAATCACAGTCATTGACATTGAATTGTTACAGAACTTGAGTAGAAGAATCCACTTTGGGTTGTTTGTAGCTGAAAGTAAGTTCAGAAGCGATGTGGGAAAATTCACTGAATTGATCAACAACAAGGATTATGACGGAATATACGACGCCATAACCAACAATGCAGTTGAGGAGAAAATCTTGAAAAGATTGGAAGAAAAGGGTGATTCATACATTTACAAATCATTCAAGAACAAAAAAATCACTTCAAAGTACTTGGTTACCATATATAAGGAGTTCATCATCCCCATGACCAAGGAAGTAGAAGTTGAATACTTGATGAATAGATTGAAGGATGACACTGATGTGACAGGAATGTGTCCAATAAAGTAAGTCATATATATTAATTTCAAGAAAAGTGTGATTCCATAGGCATCAAGATGTCTATGTAACAAGCCAACAACCCAACAGAGCATGACAACAGGTCAATCATTGCACTGTCACCTGCTGCGTTACCGGAGTCTTGTTCTTGTAGAAACAGGTACCAGTAGATAACCAATGAGGCCCATGCAATGACCTTGTTTCTAAGGAACAAGGAGACCATTGGCAGTAGCTTGGTGATAGGACCTCTATAGGATTGTGTATTCAGGGAAAGATGCTTGTTGGGAATTGGTCTATGAGTGTACTTAACAGCTAGAGATTCGTCTCTTAGAGGACTGAATTGTGGTTTATTAGACATTAGGTATATTTTTGCTTTTTAATATGATGGTGAGTATGGGTTTAACCTTTGTTGTTTAATAAATTTGTGATATATGTAATTGGTTTGTTATATAGTGTTGATTAACTGTTTAATAATTTTTTTTCCGGCACTTCGATATGGCTTTTTTTTTTTGCTTGTGTCTATAAACGGCAAATATAGATCTATAATGCTAAGCGGGGTAAGTGCTGTCTCTGTGAACAGATTGATCGTGTAATATAAATTTCTTTTTTTTTGATTTGATTTGATTCGCTACCGTTTTTTTTTTATTATCTTTTTTTTGTTGGTATCGCGGTTTCCCTTTGCAGTAAACTTTGTTCATTTCTCTTTTTCAATTGGTGAATTTTAAAAAAAAAACAGTATTTTGAAAAGAATATCTTTTGTTCCTTGCATCATATCTTTTGTTTATTGTTTTCTCTTTCTTAAAGTATTCAACATACATTTCTAGTGGTCTTATTTAGACAAAACGATATATCAAAATAGATAAATAATAATAGAAAGAATTCGAACAATTAATTCCTAATTGACAATCATATTGTATTAGTTTATTTCTTTTAGTCTATTTTTTTTTCCTTTTTTTTTCTTTCTTTTTTTTGTTACTTTGATATACATTAAAATAAAATAAAAAATAAAATAATAACTTTTTGTTATACTTATAGTATAATATATCACCAAACAATATTAAATAATATAATCAAACAATAACTGTCTTATTGTTTACTTTTTCTATTTTTAGACAAAACTTAAATCACAATTAAGTCCAACTTGAAGTTACAGTTAGATACAAAATGGATAATAATTTCAATGAAACCCCTAACAAAGGCGACACATTCAAGGCCAACATCATTAGAGCTACTCCTGACATGAAAATTCCAGATGTTCCTGAAGCTGAGCATATCCAAATACCTAAGAGATTGGAATCCAAAAATTCCAATGGTAAAATCAGAAGACCTCGTAATGCCTTCATTATCTTCAGATCTCACCAACACAAGGTCTTTGTTGATTCATTCATCAAGGATAACAAGCCAGTTCCTCACAATTCAGAAATCAGCAAAATGATTGGTGCGCAATGGAAATCTTTGAGTCCAAAGGAACGAAAAGTTTGGGTTGATGCTGCTGAAAAGGAGAAGTCAGATCATTTGAAAAAGTACCCTGATTACAAGTACCAGCCAGTCAGAAGAAAAGCCAAGAAGGAATTGAAGGAAAAGGAAAAAGTGTTGAAGAAAAACAAATTGAAAGTTTACAATGCCATTGACAATCAAAACAAACTTATGGAGGGTAAACTTTCACATGAAGACAACGATTTCCATTACCAAACATCTCACAAGATTGATCAGAATGAACAAAAGGAGGACAACTTCAATAAGAGATTCAATAACTTGTATGAAATGAATCAAAACCAACCGCCTATTAACTTAAAGGACTCAAATCCACCTGTTAACTACATGCAACATGCCACAAGCTCAACAAACATGGCCATCGACAGATTCCAAATGGAGCAGTATCAACAAATGAAGCAAATCGAGCAACTAAAGCAAATGGAACAGATCAGGTTCTTGCAACAACAGCAGTACATGATGATGCAACAGCAAATGCTTTCACAACAGCCGCAAGAACCAACTCTGACAACTAACACCAAAAGCAACTCAAACAATGACATCATGGAGCCACAGGCTCTTCCTGAGTACTACCCGCGTGTTCCTGCTCAACCATATGCTGTTGTTGATAGAAGAGCCAATGAGGAAGAACATAACCCAGTGGAGGAGGGACAGCAGCCTCTAAGAAACGGATACATGCCTCAGCAGTATTACATGTATTTGCAAGATCAACAGAACAAGAAGAACTACATGCCAGAAGTTGGGTATGAGTACTATTACCAGCAAAACGAAAATGTCCAACCATATGGGAACTTTGTGGGGTACCAGAACTACCAGCAGCCGGAGGGAACTCCGCCAAAGCAGCCACAGCAAAGCACACAATACATCCAGCCACAGTATAACCAGTTCTACAACGGGAACATCCAGCAGCAAGGATACTATTATGGAAATGACTATCCACAAGGAGATATGCAATAGGTGTAACATTAATCATTGAGATATTTTATTATATTACTTTTAGCTTATCATGTGATCAGACCTGATCTTTAAAGGAAAATTTCCCCTCAGAGTTCCAGCACATTCCATTTACACGCGATGAAAAATTTTCGGGTGTGAAGTTTTTTATTACTTTTTTTTTTTTTCAACAATTTAGAAAAACCTTTAGATATATTGTTAAAAAATGTATGTTAAAAAAATATTGTCATTTAATTGTAACTGGAACAAATCATACACAAACCATCACCAACAGCTGAATAACAATAAAAAAATGAATCCTTTAGTTTCCAACATCGGTGTCATGTTACTGTCCAACTACATCTGTAAAAGATTGGACATGACTGACCCAAAAATCATTGACTACCTAAGAATCTTCTATGTTTCCATGAATGCATTGACATACTTGATCTACACCTACATCAAGGTCCAAATCAAGAAGCAAAACAACCTGACCACCATCAAGTACAAGAACCAAAAGTCACCAATGGAGATGTTGTTCAAGGGTGGCAAAGAGGATGAAACTGCTGATGTTGAGATTGTCAAGTCCGTTGTTGACTATGACCTTGAGCAAGTCGATGCCCTGTTGAAGGGTTTCTACACATCATGGTTGATGATGGCCGGTATGCACCTGTACATGAAGTACACCCAGCCTTTGGTTCAGCAGGGTATTTCCCCTATCAAGGCCTGTGTTGAACACGACTTGTTCAAGGCCTACATCTTGGGCCAAGAAGTCCAAAGACCATTCGGCCAAATTGCTCAACCTCAAACAAAGGAGGAAAAGCCAAAGAAGAAGTTGCCATCTGCCAAGAAGGATTAATCTTTTTTTTTTTTCTTGTTTCTCTTGCTATTCGATTATGAGTTCATATACTATATACGCATCAGTTGGATATTGATTATCTAACGGAATCTAAGCTAAAATTTAAACTAAAAACACAACATTAGGTTGTTATTGTATTATATAAGATTGGTGTTTTTTTGGAAAACATTATGTCGATTTTTCGGTGTTTGTGGATCACGTTTATTCGTTCGTTTCCCAATATTGAGGGGAAAAAAAATATATACAGGTATTTTGAGAATGTTACCCAGTTTCTTTTTTTTTTTTTTTTTCGATATATAACGTAATTGTAACACCAAACAAACATCTCTTAACATATAAACACTCACCAGATGTTCCTAAAAAATAGCATATTCAAAAGATTCAACACTCAGCTGATAAAGCCGTTGAGTGTTCTGCCACCAACAAAACACTCCATTGCATTCACCGAGCCAGCGATCAAGAAACTTTCCGCATTGGCCCAGATCGGAGACTCTTTGCGAATCAAGGTATCCTCCGGTGGCTGCCATGGGTATCAGTACGATCTCCTACTGATGAAGCTTTCCGAGCAGCTGCACAATCTGAAGCACCCGGACTCACACGAGGAAAGACTCGTTTTCTTCACCCTCCCCTTCATGAAGCCCTCTGCGGATGACTTGAGATCACTGGCCAAATCGTTCAAGAATGTGAGTGATGGTGTTTCCGAAGTGTCTGCTCCTGAACTGGACCAGACCCCTGAGGTCCTTGTCAGCATCGATGACCTGTCTCTGGAACTGCTGAACAACACGACTCTTGACTACAAAAAGGAACTCATTGGCTCCCAGTTCAAGATCGTTGGCGGAAGCATGAAGAGCAGCTGTGGGTGTGGGTCGAGCTTTGATATTTAATGGTCCTGTACATAAAACAAAATATATATTCGCCTCAAAACTGATTATGACCTCCCTTTTTTATTGAATCCTTCGTTTTTTTTTTTTTTTTGGCTTTGGGATTTGGGCTAAACTGCTGCATTCGGATCGTACCTTTCAAACGGGTTATCATCGCTTTTTGCCGGTATCTTTGCAGCCACCAGACTTTTTGGCTTTTTGGGTTTAGGCGGTGCCACCAATGCTTCTGGCTTTGGTGGCTTTGGTGGTGGTTGTATGCTATACTTTGGCGGTGGCTGTGTGCTATATTGCGGTGGTTGCGTCATTTGCTGTTCTGGCTGCAAAACCTGTAGCTTTCGTCTTGCCTTAGTATCACTCAGCTTGCCCTGTTCCTGCAAAAACCGCATGTTCTTGTCCGTTGTGATTCTTGACTTCTCCATCTTCTGTGTGATGAACTCCATGTCCCTTTCAGATCTCTTTGCAGCTGGCGGTGGCGCAAACATCACTGGCTTATTGTAGTCGTAGCTGCCCAAAACCTTTGCCGTTTCCTTCTTCTTCTCCTCCGTGTTTTGTGTCTTTGGATGTGGTGGCTTCCTATTGGCTGTTGGCTTACTTATAGGAGTGCTGTGAGTTGTCGATGTTGATCTTGGTGGTGGTGGCGGCAGACTTCTGTTGGACTTTTGGTTCGCAGGTGCATGTCGTTTACTCTCTGATTCCTCCTTCATTTGAGCCAATCTTGCTGATGGTAACACAACTCCCTCAGGCACATTGGCCCTTGGTGGTGGCTGGAAATCAAGCTTCTTTTCATACTCATACTTACCCAGAACAGCAGGACTCTTAACTTCCTCTGCTTTAATACTGCTGCTTGTGTTGTTTGCACTGATCTCTTTAACACCTATATTTGATTGAGAACTCTCAGGTGTTAGTGAAGAACTGCCTCTGATCTTTTCATCAACTATCTCACTGAACTTCTTTTCAACTTTCTGCCCACGACCCGTGTGTACTGGAGGAGGTGCCACCTTTTTGACATCAACTTTGTTGTCAATCACCAATTTTGTGTTCTTCTCTCTTTCCTCTGGGGATATGTATTTGTAAGGAGTCACCTCAAAGCTCTTACTTCCTTCGCTGTCTCCAGATTCATTGGTTGTGTTGCTTGATACATTGTCACCGGGCAGTGGAGCAGGTCCTCGAGAGCGAGTTGGGACTGGTGGGACGTCTCTATTTATAGTATTCATTGAATGTCTAGGTGCAATAGGTGGCGGATTGCCTCTGCCATCGACTGGCCTTGGCCCTATTGAAGGTGGTTCATTGGATGATCCTTGCTTTGGCACATACCCCATGATTTGCCCCTCAGCATTGTACAATGGTTGTAACGAGTCTGGTGGAACAACTGATATGTTGTTCATAGTGGGAGGTTGACTCACTGGTGAAAGCTCCTTGATGGATACACTCACATAAGAGGCTTGTCTGGCCAATGGTTTATCACCAGCAGCAACTGTGTTGCCTCCCTTTTGGTACTGCATTTGCCCCGGTTTTAGTGGTGGAGGGGCAAATGCATCGACCGGCTTCAACGACTCAACAGGTGTGAATGACTGACTCTTTTCCTCATGAACTTCTTCCTTCCTCCCCTTTTGACTGTTGTAGTGGGTTTTACCTGCTGAGTAAGCTGACTTACCGACAAATTTGCCGGCCTTGTATGTTGCTGACAGTGCAGTGCCGGTTGCACTCATGATTCCAGGCCCATTCTTGGCCCAGAAACCATCTCCTTCGGATGTACTAGAGTTTTTGCTTGCACTCATGTTAGTGGTTAGTTGTTTTTTTTCTTTTGTAAAAGAAGACACGAATTTAAAAGTTCTTTGTTGGTGTTTACTATAGTTCCGTTGAATCCGAGGTAGATTGGCTTTTTCAAAAAAAATGAACGAATGATATTTACGGTTCCAGTGATTTTGTCAATTGTTTTTTTTTTCTCCCTTGGGCCTTTTCCAGTGATAGTGGCTAAAGTCCGCAGTACCATCAAATGGATCTGTACTACAGATCATACCATCACTTAAGGTGAATGTTATGAAAAGGCTCTTCTATGAAGTCGTAATAACAAATGGAATCAAAAGTTTAGATGATGGGGTTTTTATATAGACAAGAAGAGGTTTTTCACACTTATAAAAGCCACTTCCTTTATAAAATGAAACAAAAAAACAGAGTAGAAGAAGAACAATCTCTTGCTTAACACAAATCAGCTTGTTTGACATATATTCGTTTATGAAGCCTTTTTTTTTTTTCTCTCACTTATATTGAACTTATATATAGTTATATATACACACCTATTTACTCAAGATCTCAGCAAATTGTTCAATGTTGATTTGTCCTTGGCCATCAGCAACTTCCTTCAAAATCTCATCGACTTCAGCATCAGACAGCTTTTCACCAATGGAGGTCAAGACATGTTTCAACTCAGCAGAGCTTATGTATCCATCGCCGTTCTTGTCAAAGACCTTGAAGGCCTCCAAAAGTTCCATTTCAGAGTCGTTTTGCTTCAGCTGTCTGCTCATCAATGTCAAGAACTCTGAAAATTCTATGCTCTTGTTACCGTTCAAGTCAATTTCATTCATCAAGTCGGTGACCTCTTGTTCACTAGGGGATAGGCCCAGGGATCTCATCACGGTGGATAGCTCCTGCTTGGAGATGGTACCGTTGTTGTCCTTGTCGAACAAGGTGAAGGCTTCTTTAAATTCTTGAATTTGTTCTTCAGTTAGGTTATTAGACATTGTGTTGTTTAGCTATGTATTGTTTACTTGGTGTGTTGTTGTATACATTTCAATAAATAAATATAAATCAAAAAAATGGGAAATATTTAGAAAACACACACACTCCAAAGGTTTTGTTACAGCTGTTTTATAGCTCCTGCTTTTTTTTTTTTTTTTTTTCAACCACTGAAGCAAAAAACAAATAATTACTGCTAGAGTCTTATGTCCGAATGAAAAAAAAAACATACACATGACGCTTCCAAATGTATCTACTGAATTCAAATACCAACTGTTCTGCTACATATCTTAAAAGAACAGCACTTATGGGAACACCCAAACAAATACAACACAAAATGAGATCTGGAGACTATGTACTGATTGTTTCATCAATCATTGTTTCTTGTATACCCATCTTTTTCTACTATGTGCTGCCATTTATTAAAGACACCAAACACATGAATGCATTCAAGAAAAAGGCATGTGTTATTGTCATAGGCCCATTGGTAAGATCACCTCGAATGATGAACCACATCAAGGCTCTTTTACTAAGTGGATACGACGTAGAGGTCATCAGTCAGGCCACCCCAAACGAATTGAATGAGCTGAGCAGCAAGTACTCAACCATAATCACCAGCATTCACAAGGATGACGATCATGAAAATTTGAACAATGTTCCTACAATCAACTTCCACCTACTGGAAAGTGAAAAGTATAAAAAACAGTCATACATAATGAAGGCTGTTTCCCAGATGTTCACACTGTTGAAGATGATCTGGTCGGTGAGATCATGTGACTATGCACTAGTTCAAAACCCACCATCAATACCCATCCTCCCAATACTGATAACATCAAAGCTGGTTTTCAACTGGAAGGTGATCATAGACTGGCATAACTTTGGCTACTCCATATTCCTGTTGAAGGGAACCAGTAGCAAGATCAAGCTGTTGGGTAATCTGTACTTCAAGCTTGAGTTGTACTTTGGAAGATTGGCCGACCATCACCTAGTCGTGACCAGGATGATGGCTGATGTGCTGATAAGAACATGGAGATGGGAATCCAAGTATCCTAGCCTGGAAGGCGAAGGCTTTAAGGTGAATGAAAAGATCACTGTTTGTTACGATTACCCAGATGTCCAATTCCAGCCATACGTGAATAAAAGTCAAGACAGATTGAAATTGATTAATAACATCCCTGATGTTGCTGATTTGAAGAATGTTGATATAACAGAGTATACCATCGGCGTGACTTCAACTTCGTTCACTCCGGATGAGGACTTACAGCTGCTTTTGGACAGTCTAAGGGACTTGGATTCCATTTTGAAAAGCAAGGGCAAGAAGTTCATGCTGATCATTACTGGGAAGGGTCCGTTAAAGGATCATTTCATGAAAGCATTTGAGGAGCAAAACTTTGTCAACATTCAGTACAGATTCTACTACTTGAAATTGGAGGACTACCCAAAGATTCTGCAACTTGCTGACTTTGGTATCTCCCTGCATAGTTCCTCTTCAGGATGGGATCTTCCTATGAAAGTCTGGGACATGATTGGATGTGGCCTGCCTTGTGTTGCATACTCCTTTCCAGCACTGGACAAGGAATTGGTTCATGCAAACAAGACTGGATTGTTGTTTAAGGACAAACACGAGCTAGTCCACTGTTTGGAGGAGATGTTGACCAATAATGGCTTGATGCATACGTTAACAAGAAATTCCTTGGACAACCTGAACCGTATGGATAGATGGGTTGAAAGCTGGAACAAAAGTGTCAGAAAGTATATACAACCAGGTTGCTGATTCGGTCAGTCTTTTATGTTTATATATGATTCAATTATAACGCATGTAATAGCAAATCATTTATTTAAGAGAAATGGATGGGGGGAAAAAAATAATTAGGAAACTCTTCATTTTTTTTTTCTAATAAACATTCCTGATTTTCATAATTTTTCAAAAAAAAAGTAAACATATATAGTGATAAATAACAATTGGTGTATAACCGCACACACAACAGCAATGTCAAGATCAGCAAAATTTGATGAAACTCTAGAAAAGGCCATATCCTTCTTACTTGACTACAAACCGGACTATGTGCATCCAGTGACAAACATTAGCAACCTGTGTAAGCTTCTGTATCTAGATTTCTTCCAGGACACCATCCAGGACAGCACCACTGAGGATGACAATTCGATATACCAAAGACTGTCAATTGCAGGTAAAATTCTGGTGCTGGACATAGACTACAAGACTGATGTGGAAACCAAGCAGGATCGTATCACAAACGTGATGTTGGTGTTAGCCTCCAACTTTGACCAATTCAACTACAAGAACCACCTGAATGAGAACATATTTTTGAACAACTTGACTAAGGAACAGACCCTGAGCAAGTTCTACCACAATGTCAAGATCATGAAGAACATGGATGACTGCACTGACATGGAAAAGGGGTCAGTTGATTTTTTCCAATATTACAACAACACAATAAAGGATTTCTTCAAATATTTTGTAACAAAGCTGAACATCAACACAGACCATATAAGCATCAACAAGAACGATGAGCTGAACATGGTTCTGAATATAGGCAACAATGATGTTTTGAGGATCATTCCTGTGTTCAAAAGCGCCACCACTGATAGTGTCAGGCTCTTGGAGTATAACAATGACACATGGGAGGAACGAGACATCCTTGCCACAAGGTTCCTCTGCTTCAAGGTGCACTTCCCTATAGACATACAGTTCAATGAAAGAATGTCATCGCTGCTGGGACCAAATAACTTCCAGAACAACAAGTCCTTGAACTTTTATGACCTGAAGGTCAATGGGCTGGCACTGAACGCTGATCTGATGAACAAGAACTTTGAGATGCTGTGGAAGTGGGTTTACTGGTACACCGTGATTCTTGAAAAGAGCACAAGCTTGACCGATGACGGAGAGAGTATCATGAAGAATGGGCAACTGTTGAAGTTTGAGAATGAAATAGGTACATGGACCTTTTGATATCTGATATATACGCTATTTAAAGATTGTTTTTTTTTTTTTTTGGCTTAATCACACTTCCAGTCCATCATCAGTTGGCTGTTGACAACAAACCCATCAATGATGCCTGCAACTCTGGCATCCAAAGCATACCCCTGCTTCGACAAGCTCTCAACTGTCTTTTCCAGCTCAGAAAGCTCAACATCAAACACCTCGATGAACTCCCCATCGTCCAGGTTCGGCTTGACATTCTGGTTTTCTGGCTTCGACAGGTCGACTTCACATGTCAGGACCACAGAGGTGGCATCGGTGATCCCCGGGTCAGCGTACATGACGGGGCTTTGCTTGATGAGCCTTGTGATTGTGTATCCGGTTTCCTCCTTCATTTCCCTCTCTGCAGCCTTCAGCAAGGACTCGTCGCTCTCGTCAACAAGACCCGCAGGGAACTCAATGCAGACCTTCCCGCAGGCCGGTCTGAACTGCTTCAAAAGCAGAATTCTTGTAGGCAGGTTAGGTGTTTTGAGCAGGGGAACAATTGTGACGGCATCAACACCGTTTGTGGATGTGGTCATACGGGTGACCTTTTCGTATGTTCTGACTTGGCCCAGGGGATCGGAGTACTCCAGCTTCTGCAGAGTGATCCACTTGTAGTTTTCAATGGGTTCGTTGCTGTTCACGGATACGATTTTTGAAAGTTCAGGTGTGTTCTTTGACATTTTGTTTAGGGCTTTATGGATTCTGTTCATGTGTTCTTTTTTTTTGGATATGTTTGGGGTGTTCCCTTATAAACCCCGAGTATACCTTATTTTTTTTTTTTTTTACACACTCAACACTCACTCAATTTTTTTTTTTTCTCTTCCAATACATCATCAATAAACAACCATACACCTTACTCCACAGCATGAACACAAACATCCCAAACGAAATCAACAGCATCCTTGCCGACACACACACCTACGAGGCTATTGAGACCATGGTCTTCAACACCCTCCTCACACACTCCTCCGCCATCCAGACCCTCAACAAGCGCGCCACAGACATCCTCAGCACACACGAGCACAGCATAAGCACACTTGTCAACACCCTCGGCATCAACAGCATAGACACTCTGCTTGCCCTCGATCCAGACACAGACGCACAGTCCCTCAAGCAGACCCTCAAAGCCATCATCGTCAGGGAACTCGAAAGTATTCTGTATTAAAAAAAAAAAAAAAATTTAAGCTGTCAAACAAAATATTAATATATAATAACGTATATACTCCAGCCTAATCGTCATAGTTGTCGTCCTCATCCATGTTCCTCATCACAACATGCACACTTGCCTGGATCTGGTTCGGAAGCTCCTTGACTTCCTCCTCCTCAGGTGCTTTCTCCTCCGCAACACTCTTCTCTTCAGTTATGCTTGGGGATGCGTTCTTTTTTTCCTCGGTGGTCTCTTCGTTTGGTTCAGCCTTTCCACCGGTGGACTCCTTGTTGACTGCAACTTGGTTGCTCGTCTCAGCAGCATTGACCAAATTCAACAATGGGTTGCTCAGCTTTTCCTTTTGTCTCTGTTGCTGTTCAGACACAGCGGCCAAGTCCGCCAAGTTGATCTTGATTCCCTTGGCTCCGCTTGTAACCTTGGGTTGCCTGTTGGTGGCCCCGTTCAACGCAGGCTGCACTTGCTTGTTGCTCACGGAATTGAACACAGGTAATCTGTCCCTGCCGCTTGTGGGGGCATTGGCATCCCCTTTCAGTGTGTTAATGTTGACTGTTGGAGTGTTCATGGTGAACCTTGTGGCTGAGTTGCCAATCAGTGGATTGACAGATGTCTTTATGCTGTCCTTTGCTGGGTTTGTTTGCAATAGGCCACTTGTGATTATGTCACCCTTTGTTGCATTGGTTTTGTTCTTTCTTCCCAATGGTCTGCCTCTCTTTTTGATTCCAGCTGCTGGCTGCATGCTTTCATCGCTGCTGACACTGCCGTTGTTGGCAGCATCTCTTGCCGGTCCATTGGGGTTCTTTGGCTTTCTGCCTCTCTTCTTTGGCCCAGTTAGTGCACTCTTTTCGGAGTTGTTGGTTGATACACTCTTGTCCTCTGAATTCGTTGCTGGATGACTCATGGCAGCTGCTGCAACTAGGGATTCCAGGCCCTTGTTTGTAGGCTGGCTGTTGAAGTCGTTTTTGTTAAGGGGCTCTTGGTTCATGTTCAACTTCATGTCCCCAATTTCAGATACCATACCATTTGGTTGCTGGAAAGGTAACTCAGGTTCAATCCACTTGGGCAATGCGTTTGCTGGTGATTCCTTGTTTGTTAATGCCTTCAACTTCATTTCAATTGCATGATGGCCAGGTCTCAATCTATCAGCCTGGGAAAATGCATCAATGGCATCCTTCAGCTGCTGTTCATCATCCCCACAGGCCTCATAAAGAATACCCAAGTCATACCAAACTTCCCACAGGTAGGGGTTCAATCTGATGGCTCTTGAATAGGCATCCAACGCATCATGGTATTGGCCAATGGCGTAATACAGAATACCAATGGAACACCAGAAGATACCGTTGTTGGGGTCCTTGTTGATACAGTTTTGATAGTACTCGTATGATGTTTGATAGTCTCTTAAAAGCAGATAGGCTCTGCCTGAGAAGTACCAGGACATCAGGTCACCAGCATCAATGCTTGAATGGTTGTTTAAACACTGTAAGGCCATGGTGGTGTCCTCATAAAACTGGTCCTTGTTCTGCTGAATTTCAACATTGATGTCGACATTTTGCTCCAATAAGTTGTTGATCTTTCTTTCTTGGAAGAGTAAATAAATAACAGCTAGGCAGCTCCAGGCCTTGTGGTGGTTGTTGTTCAACAGGCAACATTCAGTGTAGGCAAGCTTGGCGTTTTCATAATCCTTCATAAGTTCACAAACTTGACCCAATTGGAACCATATGTCACATTCCTTTAAGGGGGCCGGAGGGTTGTAAATAATGAATCTAAAGCATTCCAATGATTGATGGTACTTCAGTTGATGCTTGTAAATGATACCCAGTCTGAAGTAGATTTCATTCTGATCCTCCTTTAAGGAAGTGTCCTGGAAGTTTTCAATTTCCAAGACCTTGGCAAAGGCCTCCTCAGCATAGTCTAAGGAGCCGTATCTGTCGTAAAGAATACCAATGCCCTTCCAAAGCTTGCTGCACTTGACATTAGGAAGAATGTAAAGTGCCTTTTGGTATGTAAGGTATGCATTAGGAAGGTCCTCTATCATCAAGTAGCAGTGGCCCAGAGAGGCCCAGACTTCAGAAATGATCAAGTCATCCTGGTCCTGGTCATCTGAGTCCAGCTGGATGAGTTGCAAATCATGGAGTGAGATGTCCTGTTTGATGAACTCATCAAAGGGATCCTCATACTTGATCTTTGATTCGTTTGTGTCTAAGTACTCCTTTAATAAGTTACAGGCTAGATGGTACAGGTCCTTTTGTTGGTATATTTTGCTTAAGTTCCAAATGACTTGGAATGGTTTATAGTTCAGGTTGTTGATAAGGTACAGGTAGTTGTTGATTAGGATGTCAGTGGAGACAACAGAGTTGTACTGTTGGATTTTCAGGTGTGACTTACAAAGCTGAAGGATGGTCAGTATTTCATGTTTTTTGTTAAGTTGTGTGATCATTTTCAGCTGATTGTTTTGTCTGTCATCATTAGATACTCTTGACTGCATTGTGTGATGAAGTGAAGGTAAAGAAGTATGTAGTTGTGATGCTTGCCTATATACTAAAAATAAAGTGAACAAGGGAGTATTATCGATGTGGGTGTTTGATTATTTAACTTTCTTCTTTAATAGAGAGATACGTATTTTTTTTAAAAAAAAAAATAAAAAAAAATTAAGTGTAGTTGTTTTTGTGTACATTGAATCAAAAAATAAACATAAAAAAAAATTTTTTTTTAATATATTTTTTGTGTTTTTGTGTATTTTTTTTTTCCGTTGAGGGGAATACAAAGATGTATAGTTACCCCATTCAAAAATAAATATACTAAAATACATGTTTACTACAATTGGTATACAAATCTTTATAAGCCATAAAAGAGTAAAAGACTACAAGTGTTAATATGTTAATATAAATAATATATATAAAAAAAAAGAAATAGATGCTTGGTATATTCAACAGGTATTTCTTTTAACATATTCAATCCTCCGTATGAGAAAATATATAATATATAGCTACTTGGGTATATGATGCTTAACAGTGTGTGGTTTATTGATTATCTTATTGTTTAGATACACTAACCCTTTATCCTTATCAACATGCACCTTCTTACTGTTATCATTAGTATTATCGTTATTGTTATTATTGTCAGTAGTATTCTTATTTTCAGTAGACATCTCTTTTTTTCTTTATCACTATTGGTCCTTATTCAGTATACCAATAACTTGTAATATATATCTTTAAAATAAAAAAATTAAAAATGACTTGTCTGGTTTTATCTACCGTTATCAAATAAAAATACACCATACGCCCTTATCTCCGTGGGGGAAAAAAATATGTCAATATTTTTTTTTTCATAACACTCTCTTGGTAAAGTCAAACTCACACATGTTCAACAAAGTCTCTTTGTACTCTTCTCCAACCATTCCAAACATAAATTCTTTCAAGAAATTACACCGTCCTTCATCACTTCTATAGTACACCTCATCTGGCTTGTCATTGTTGTTGTACATGTACACCCATGCCATTGACTTCTCTCCCATTGGAAACTGACTTCTCAAAGGACATCCAAATATATTGTGAATACTAGACAGCAATCCTATATCAGATCCCTCACACATCTCAAGTCTGCCCCTGTTCTCTATCAAGTAGCTCCCATCATCCAACAACGAGGGTATTGTTTGTAGTTTTTTGCTTCTGTCATATTTCTGGTGCACGTTTTCTTTACCTTCATTGTACTTGTCACACACATTTTGTATCCACCCATCCACACTGGTTCCCTCATACCCCATGTAATAACAAGGTTTCAATACATATCCACACACAAAGGGCATGCTTAATTGATGCATTAGCACCATCAATGACCACATGTCAACCCCACAGGTGTACTCCTTGATCCCGATTAACAGCTCAACGGGCTTGTATATGTACGTTGAAACATCCAATATCCCATCTGGCTTTAAAAGCTCATTTTGGTTTTGGTTTGTTCCTGTAGATATGCCAAAGTCTATAAGCACAAACATGTCCTTTTGTTCATCGTACATGACATTCTCTGGCTTCACGTCCCTGTGCATGATCTCATGCTTGTGCAAATGCTTCAAAGCTGATGTCAAGTCCCCCCATACCTTGACCATCAATGACTGAGGGGTTTTATTGATCAAAAAGTGTTTCCTCTCCATCGTGATCTTGCTGAAGTCTTGTTCATAACTTTCCTCACGGTTCATCCCCAGGGTAAACAACCCACTCAAGTAATTCCTTTTCATACTTGGATTTTCAGCTGGCGTGTACCATTGCCAGTATCGCAACATGATCTGCTTCAAGTCCTGTCTGTAATATGGAAACACAATGTTCCAGGTGTCCACATCCTTCCAGTCACAAATATACTGGATGATGTTATCGTGTGGGTATGTATCCTTGAACAGCTTCAAGATCGCCATCTCTCTGTCTGGTGAGTGTGGCTTTGGTGGATTTGTGATAACAGCCTTCAAACACAAGTCGTGTTGAGTCACTGTGTTTTTCAGCAAAATGATTTCAGACACCAGGGTGGTGTGTATCACTTCAGCTTTTTGATAATCCTTTAGATCGGCAGTTGTCATATCTCTTTCCATGGGTGTATCCAATAATCATTATCGGTGTTTTGTTTATATTTTTTTTTTTTTTTTGCATATATATTCTTCAGC
>JAJMDH010000001.1:327137-367374 GCA_030573455.1 Hanseniaspora pseudoguilliermondii | reverse complement strand
GTGTTGTACTTTTCCTCAGTTCCATACACTCTGTCATCGTCATCACCCTCAACGACCTTCTTGATGGCCTCCATCTTCTGGACCTGTTCCTCCCAGGTCTTTGTGCTCTTCTTCAACGACTTGTTGAACAGCTCCAAATCAGGTTCTCTGTAAGTACCACCCAATCTGTCCCACAGTGTGGTGAACTGGCCGTAGTTATAGTTGAAGTACAAGTGGTGGACGGTGTGGCAGGCAGCACCATTGACAACAGGGTCATTGGCCAAGTACTCACCATCATGGATCATCACAGTCCACACATTGACAAAGGTGAACAGTAACAAGTATGACACTTTGTGCAATGGGAACAACACTGGGTATATGTGGTAAGGCAGGGATTGGAAGTATCCATCAACAGGGTGGAAGGAGTGGGAGGCGTATGGGGTGGTTACCAGCCACTTGTGGTGAGGCTTGTGTAGCAACTTGTAAACAGTTGGCCAATGCAACCATCTGTGGGCCAAGTAGATCCCACAGTCAGTGAACATGATGAAATAGGCATACTCCATGAAGAAGTCTCTGATACCATGGCCAGAAAAGTCAATCTTGGAGTACAAGGAGGACCAGCCGTGTAACTCAAGCAAGAACCAAGGAACAGTGAAGACAACCATGAATGGGATGGCAGAAACAGCCAAAGAGATTTCCAAGGACATTTGGTTCTTCAAGTATCTTGGGTGGTTGAACACAGCCTTGTCAAAGATGAAGGTGTAGGAAAAGGTGGCAATGGCAAAGTATAGCAACCAACCAAACAGTGTGGTGATAACAGTCAATGATAAGAACTGTCTCCAGACATTGTTTCTTAGCAACAAGGAGTTGAAGGTGTTTTCACCAAAGTCAAACAAAAATGCCTCCTTACCGTAGTAATCACTGTTGTTGTCAAGCAAGTACTTGATCTTGGCCCAGACGTTCATGCTTTCAAAAAGACCCAAGTCAGTGCTTTTTAACCTGTTCAATGCTGAAAGTCCTGAGTTGATCGTGGCATTGTTCTTCAATCCATCAACAAGAAAGTTGTCTGAAGCTAAAGAAAGAGTGTTCAGTCCCAACTTCTTGACCAAAGATGGAGAAACACTGTCCTTCATAGAAACAGGCAAAACCTTGGCATATAAGTCGTCTAGTAAGTAAGCATCAGCAGCTTCTAAAACTAAATCCATTGTGCTTGTATTGTAGTTACTGAATTGAATAATATGTTATTCAGTAATGATTTTTTTTTTTTTGGTTTTGTTGACTATACTTTCCTTCAAGAAAGAACTTTTTAAAGTATATAATACTGATTTACAACAATGTTCTTAAATATGATCTAAATACTGATTACCAGTATTTGCTTACTGAGAAAGTATTGGAAAAAATAATATAAAATAAGGTGAGGTTTTATTTTACAACATTTAAAACCTTTCTTTGAACTAATATTTTCTGATATATATTTTTTTTTTATACGTTCATAAGCGATTTGTCCGTATTTGATATTGGCAAAGTATTTTTACTTTTTCACCTCGTTTATAAAAAAAGAAAACTAATAAGCACACATTATTTTTGTTTTTACCGTTTTCAGAAGAAACAACAAAACTTTTACTAGTAAAAAAAAGAAAAGAAAAGAAAAGAAAAGAAATATTCGAATGGTGCTATGCTAAGTCCATATCATTTATTTACATTTACATCTTTAAATTGTATTTTTTTTAATGTAGGTACTGGTTGTATCACTTATCAGCCGTTAATCCCCCTTTTTTTTTACCCTTTCACATTATAAATACAAATTATAAAAGACATAATTACAGCATTTTATAAACGATATCAATAGTTGTTCTTTCAAATAGTAAAATCCCTTTTATCGGGTGTATCACTTCTCATTATTTTATTTTTTTTTTAGGAAAAAAAATATTAATAATTCACTTGGTAGCGAGTCGAAACGGAGATAACATCTTTTATGACCGTTTCTGAAAATTCAGGGATTGCCGGATATAAGCACTACGCGTATCGGACATACTGGCATTCCACTTACCAAAAAAAAACTGCAAACACATCATCACTGCTCTCCCCTAAAAAAAAATTATTAAAAAAATAAAAATAAAAAACCATGAATATCACTGAATATAAGCTCAAATATCATCTCAAACAATAAGTTAGGGATACATTTCGTCATTAATATTCTTACATTCGTCATTGGAAACAATGATCTATCAATTTTTTTTCCACTAATTTTGAAATTCATGTATACTATATAAGCACAAGCTGAACTGTTCAAAAACATATGTGAAGTGTTCTTATTTATAAAACAAAGTAATCATCATTTTCATAGAATCAAATAATAATACAAATAAACCATTAACCAAACATAAACTCTATACATAAATAAACAACAATGGCTTTAACTTGTTCTGATATTTTCAAATTCATTGGTGCTATTATATTCCCACCTTTAGGTGTCTTCATGGAAACAGGTTGTGGCACATCACTATTGATCTGTTGTTTGCTAACTCTGTTGGGTTTCATTCCAGGTATCATATACGCCATATACATCATCACAAGATATTAGAAAATAATAAATCCGGAAGAACGGAATTCCTCAATAATCTCTAAATAAAAAAAATAACTATTAATTTAATGTTTATAAATCTATATATGCTTATACCCACGCTATAATCATACTTTTACTTCCTTTTTTTTTTTGTCATCAGCTGGCTTTCTTTTTAGATAAATACTGTTCAAGGTTTCATTTGGACACTCATTGATACCAAATCTCTTGAAATCCTTCAATATGTTGATGAACGCTAATTCATCGTTGCTGTTCATTATGGAAACCATGGTCTTGAAAACCTCTTGGTAATAAGCTTCGGACAATACAAACTTGTTTTCCTTATCCAAAACATCAAATGTGTTGACTGTGAATCTGTCTTTCAAGTCGGAATCAAATCCTTCTCCCTTTTGCAAAGCGACGTATTCACCCTTCATGTATGGGAAGTAGCCTGTTTTGTAGGCCTTGACTTGATCATTGTCAGCCTTTTTCAACCAGTAGCTGTAAACATAGTTTTTGTATTGGTCAATGTTGAATCTCTTGATACCGTTCATGCCCAGTTCAGCCATGTAGTGGTTCAAGGCCAACTGACTCTTTTTTTGAGATTCACCTTCCTTGAAATACTTGAAGTAATAGAACAATGGATTGAATGATGGTGGGTTGATCAAACCTACCTTTAGGAAAAATGTTATGACAACAACCTTCAAGATGTGCAGCAAGTAAATCCCCCACAACAAGATCAATGATGAGTCGTTGTTCAAACTGTTCACCTCAATCATGTCCTTTTCTATAAGATCAGCTAAGTAATCAACTTCCAAATACTTGAACACCTTGAAGAAAAACAAATTCAGTAAGTAAGTCAAGTTCTTGTTTTTCCATGGGTTGATGTATTGTGGAATGTCGGAGATCAACCAAACAGTCATAAGAGTTATGTAAGTGAAGATGGTGAAGTAATCCAACTCCCACTTCGGTAGTATCAATTGGTGAGGCCACAATTGGTCCTCAACAGGCTTCTGCAAGTCCAAAGGCTTCAAGTACTCGTTTTCATCAGCATCATAATCATAGATGATGGAGGAACCCTCTCTGATCAACAGCCCAGGGTGACATGACTTGTTGACAACGGATAAGAAGCTTTTGTGGAAAATAGTAGGCTTTAAAACAATCTTGAACTCATTGATCAATCTGGATTTATTCAAGTTCAGCAACTCCTTGGAGAAAATCGCAGTGTCCTTCAATGGTGTCTTTTTGGGTAAGGTAAGTAGATAGTCTTTTTCGTTGTCACCTTTTAATCTTAAGTAAACTTCCATTGTGTCAATGGAAGTTTCTTCAGATGTGTTATTATCTTTAATATCGCTCATTATATAGTTTTTATTTGGTTATCTCTTGTGGGAGTTTTTTTCACTCTTTTGTTTTGATAGTTTAATATAATATAGTGAAATATTCACTTTAATTTAGTTTAAATACTTTGGAAAGTTATTCCTTGAAATGGATATTACATCAAAAACCACTTAACTTTTTTTAACGTAAGATTTCCATATACCCCATCTTTTTGTTTTTTTGTTTTTTTTGTCGTTGTAGCTTATGCCCATACACAGATTTTACCACCCAAAATAAAAAAAAATTTCTTACTTGAGAACGGAACACCTTGGTTGATTGTGGAGAAATACCCTACGGAAATATACACATAAAATCCCCACAGATGTTTGCATTGGGGAATATACACGTGATGCGCACATGACGATTCATCCAAAAATCTATGAGCATAAGCTAAAGTGTTATGTAAACAACTAAACCCTTTTTTTTAAGAAAAAAAAAAAAAAAAAAAAATATCATACTTATTTAGTAGAAGTATATAGCATATACACCAACTAGACACCCTAAAAAGGACCATTCCTGTCCTTTACATATATATGCTTTATTCTTTCTTTTCATTCTTTAAAGCATCTTCTAAGGCTTCATTGGCAGTGGTTACATTCTTCAACTCAGCCTTGCTGGCGTATCTGTAGTTATCAAAGTCAGCTTCAACAGCTTTGATTTTCTCCTTCAAGTTCTTGATGTATCCACAGGCAGCATTTAGAATTTCTGATTTGGAGAAATGAATTTGGCCAGTGACACTATGTGGGAATCCGGCTTTGTTCACCTGTATCAAGTAGTCACCGCACAACTCCTTCAACTCGTTGATGGCAACGTTGATTGTTTCTCTTCTTCTTCTTTCAACTTCCTTGTGGGACTCCTTTCTTTGTGTTACCTTAGGTTCGGTGATCTCTGTCTTTTCAGCTGGAGCCTCAATGACATCCTCCTTTTCATCAACAGCGTCATCGGTCTTTTGCTTCTTGGCGGCAGGTTCCTCGTTCCCAATGATGTCCTTGATGAGAGCTTGTTCAGCATCTGCCTTTGTTTCCTTCTTTTCATCATCCTTGACATCATCAAGCTTCTTCTTTCCCCCAGTTATGGAGTCAGATTGTTTTTCCTCTGTGGATTGGTTGGCAGCCTCAACAGCAGCATCTATGACATCAACAACGTTGACAGGTGTGTGTAATTCTTCGTCTATGTTTGCGTCTTCAGTGTTCTTAGCAGTCATTGTTTTGATTTGTAATAGTTTCTGGTTATATCCAAATATGTCTTGTGTTCAAAGTATTTTATTTATTTATTTTTTTTTTGATTAAAAATCTTTATGTCTACGATGATTACTAAAAACGTGATTACCGTTACTTATATAAGTTTTTAATAAACATTAACAGTTTTGAAAAAGAAAGCAAAAAAAAAAAAAAAACTAATTGTGTTGTCTGACCATGTGATTCATTAATTTTGGTCATTTTTTCGTTCTCAAAAAAAAAACAAAAAAAAGGTGAAAAAAAAAAAAACAAAGAGAGTTCAAAAACGTGATTTTTGGTGTTTCTCCTTTTAACAACTACATCCAGCCACATTTTCCTAATTGGGAAAAAATATTACATAAATGTTTTATTACCATATCAGTGATATTAAAGTTTACATTTACTCCTAATTACAAAGTTTTTTTTTAAATTTTAATAGACATTAATATAGATAAACCATATTAAAATTGTAATATTGCTAAAAGTAGTAATTGTAAACTAATCTATGTAAAAAAAAAAGACTTTATCATTATTTATATAATTTCTTCAAGTAACCACGTATTGTTCAACAATTCTACACTATTTGGTCTTCTCTGGAAATCCAAGACTAAGCATTTTGACAAAAACACCCTTCCCTTGTTGGATAAGTCAGTGATTCTGTTGTGTTTGTATCTACTGGCATGCAATCTTCTTTCGTTTTCAAAGTCCTCCTGTGATGGTAACTTTGGGACAACATTGGTTCCTATTTTGAACAGGGCCTGCATCTGCGAGTACTCGGGGAATGGATGCTTGGCAGTGCACATCTCTATAATAACACAACCTATGGACCATATGTCCGCCTTCGAGGTTATTGTTACCTGCTTTACAACCTCAGGGGCCATCCAGTACACAGAACCTTGCAGCGATGCCTTACGTTCATTTTCTTCAGTTTCATCTTGATTCTTTTTCATCCATTGGTTTCTCACCTTGGTGGACAGCTTTGTGGAAATACCAAAGTCAGTTATCTTCACCACACCTTGTGTATCTATCAATATGTTGGCGCCCTTGATGTCTCTATGGATGACATTCTTTCTGTGCAAATATGATATACCCACCAATATTTGTTTAACAAAAGATCTTATTAGCGACTCCTCCAGGGGCCCATAAGATGACAACATTTGTGAAATGGACCCACCAGGAACATACTCCAAAAAAATATTCAAAAACCCATCCTCATTCGAATAACCCAAGTATTCAACTATGTTTTCATGCTTAAGGTTTTGTAATAGTTCAATTTCCTTTTCAAGGGCCTCAACCATCTTAACCCCGATTCTTTTTTTATCATTATTTTTCTTCTGTTTTTCCTCATCTGTGACATTTTCATCACTGTTTCCTTCATTGTTTTGGACATCCTGCTCAAAAACATCTTGAACGAACGGCACCTGCTTCACAGCCATGAGTGTTCCATTCTTACTGTTAAGACCCAAAAACACGTTCCCGTAACTACCTGCACCCAGCTTCGATCCCTTTATCCAGTTACCACAGATGTCAACATCCACACTCTCCTCAGGGTACTCCTCCAGCTCCTCATCATCTATTCCGGTTAGCGACGCACAAAGAGACTGTCTGGAGAGTGTACTGTATTTGTCAAAGTCAGGATCCTTGAGAATCTCCTTCTCCATCTTCTCTGATTCATTCAAAAAGATTGACCCAATGTTTTGTAGATTCTTCTTTTGCCCATTGTAATCCCTAGGATTGTGCAATGACTTTTGATATGATTGCTTTAGTGAGGTAATCATGGTGGATTTCAGCTTCTGTTGTGAGGTCTTTGGGAAATATGACTTCAAGTTGTTGGATATAAAGTTCTGGGCTGGTCTTTGGTTCACATCATTCAATGGCGATCTGATCATGTCCCTGGTTCTTTCCTCCACACTGTGCATGTATGTCTTCATCATCGATATCAATTCCTTGTTGGTGATGTTTGTATTTTCTAGATTACCTATGGCTGACATGATTTTCTTACATCTCCATATGGCAATTTTAGAGGGAGTCTCCCATTTGGGAACAAATATTAATCTTTTCTTCAAATTATTGTCAGATGAATGAGATATGGTTACCAGTTCAACATCATACAAAAGCACTAACTTAAACTCTAAAGAATTGATACTTGACTCTAAATAAAAAACATCAAATTGTGCACTATCCAAGGGGTATCCATATTTGTCTTGATCAATATTTTTTAATAGTTGTAACTTGATGGAATCTGCGGTAAAGCAATTTTGTATATTAATGGTGTTCACAGAGCCATCGTTCAAAATGAAATTGACTGTAGTGTTATCTGTTAAATGATAATCCAAAGCATTCATACTACTTAATGAAGTTGTCAATTCATTGATTAAGTTATGGTTAGTATCTTTTGCAGAGGATATACTTTTCAAAGCAGTTAAAATTTGTATCCTGTCACCTATTTTGTCAAAGCCCAAAAGCTTTAATACCTCTTTATCTATAAAGGGAAACTTGTCTTTGCTGATTCCATTGACAGCATCGATGCATTCGTCGTCAACAGCAATATTCAATGAACTCACCAAACTTCCTAAATGTTCAAATTCATCCACCATTTGAAAAGTAGTTAAATTAATATGTAATATATATGCTAGTTTAGTGTATGCCTTTGGCCATAATATATATTTATTGATATACTTGTTACTAAAACATGATAACTCCTATTTTCAAAAAAGTCAAGTTTATAATTAGAATAGTAAAAACACTTCATCTGCGCTACAAGTACATATTATATCCGAAAATATTTTGGAAGCGTTTCCGCTATTTTTTTCTTAACTTTATTTTTGTTTTTTTTTTTTCAATTTATTTTCAATTTTTTTTTAGTAATTTATGATTCCTTAAAAGAATATTTTAATTAAGTGGATCGTTTAGGGAACAATATATGTATTTTTCCAAAAAGCACAACACCAACTAAGACTATATAGTTGAACTGTAACTTATATCACATATATAGTAACTCATAAGGGAAAATACTTTTCCATTAAACATTTGTACTAATACTTTAATAATTCACTACTCTACAACAAGGGCGTGAATATTAATATCGAAAAAAAAAAAAAAATAATTATAACAAAAAGACAAGTTTGAACTCTTTTTTTTAAAATCCATTTAATAAATATATAATTATATGTCGACTGAAATTGACGACAACAATGTCCCCAATGATATATCCATCAACAATATAGATGATGATGTGAGTCTAATACAAGATGACAATATCGAAACTGAAGAAAATAAACCCGATGAAAATGTAGAAGTCGAGCACTTGTCACCTGACCAAGAAATTCATTCTCTTCATACTTCACTACTCCACGCATCAATGATTACTGAGAAGTACAGTTTCACTCCCAAAATAGCCATAACAACATCAGGATCTGGAATCAACTCACTGTGTTTAACAAAGTATTACAAGTATCTATTTCTTGGGGGTGATGATGGTTTTCTGCGTAAGTACAACTTCATCAAGAGTTTGAAGGGTGAAAGTCCTTTGACCATACAACAAAAGCACTTCGTTGTTGATGGGGTGATGAACAATGGATACATTTCATCATACACACCAAATGAAATTCTACAGAAAAAGTCCGAGATCAAGTTCCCCAGCCAAACAAATCAGGAGGAATATTATCCTCTAAAAAGTAAAGTTCTGGGCATGGATGTCCATAGCGAGTGTGACTTTGCTTTAGTTGGGCAAGAGAATGGAGATGTTTTACTCCAAGGATGCAGATATAGAGAGGGGAAGCTTTATCATTTGTTCAGAGAAAAGGATAATGTAGGAATGAACAATTTTATAAAGTTGAATGAAAGTGAAGATTGCTTTTATTCTGCAGGATTTTTTGATAAAAGATTAAGAAAGTATGATCTCAATACTGGTGAGTTGACTATGAATAAGGTTATTGGAGACTCACAGCTGAGCAGTGCTGAGTTCAGACCGTTGCATGGGGATCCAATTTATCAAGACCATCAGGAGAGTGATATAGATATGCTCTTCGAGGAGAATGAAGATGATGATAAACTTGAGAAAGGTGATCGAAAAATATATGATGATTACATCAACAACCAAACTTTGAAGATGCGTTTTGATGAAAATGTGATACTTACTTCGCAGCTGAACGGGAAGGCATACATATATGATACAAGAGCCAACAACAGTGCGACAATAAATCAACCTGTTTTATCTCTGATACGTGGCAATGATACTCCTCCTTGGTCACTGAGTGCATGCTGGGATTACACTGGTAACAAGGTGTTTATTGGTAGAAGAAACGCAAGCTTTGAAATGTTCGATGTACGAAATCCATCGGTTCCTGAAAAAACAGTGAAACTACCCAAGAAGTCAGGTGAGGTTACATGCATCAAATCAATGCCAAACAGTAAACAAGTGATCTGTGGCTCTATAGACAACATAAGAATATATGATCTTGATCAAGATAAATTCAACATCATTCCTGGCCATCATGGTGGCTATATCTCGAACATTGTTATTGATCCGACCTCAAGATTCATGTTCACCACATCAGGCAATAGGGGGATCCTTAACAATCAAAATTACTCTACTGATTTAGCATTTGTTTATAATATAGATAACTTATAAATATATACCATGATCATAATAGACTTTCAAGAAAGACAAAAAAAAAAAAAGTTTGTTTTACTTAGTGGCACTGTTTCATTCTTGTTTTGCTATTCTTCTTTGAGTGCAATAACGTATGAGCTTTTGTATGTTGTTTATGGTTAAAACTGTTCCTGAGAAGGTATAGGGACTTGAAATATCACGTTTCATTTTTCGTATCATTATCAAATTAATAGCAACAAGCAGAGTATTCTTCAACACAACTTTTTCCCAATTGAAGTTGAAATTAATTAGCAAGCCATTGTTTTCTAAAGAGTACTTAAAAACATTCTGGATTCTCATAGAGTTCATATCTGTTAACGTCTCCTTCAATATGCATTTCAAAGTACTCATATCAATCCTGTCCAATTCATCAGTGATTATTGTATTCATAAGTGTTTGAATAATCAAGGGATCTCTTTCACATTCATCATCCGTAAATATCCGTTTCTCTATAAGTGTCTTGTAATGATAAACCAACTTGGCATAAAATATCAAAATGAATGATATATTTTTGGACCTTACAACATAGGTTATAATTTCAAGACGAGATTTAATGTTTTCAGCATTCATATTATGTGTGAATAAAGTTATAATGTTTGCAATGGATCCGTAAAAAGGTTTGTTCTTGAAAATAATATGATTGTAAACATTATATTTTTTCATAATCTTTGGTATGAATTTCAGATACACCATTGAGCTGTTTAGGTTCTTAGACATGAAGTCTCGTAGAAAGTTTTGGGAAAAGACAATAACATATGATAAAAAAGTTTTGTTGTCACAATTCCTGTAGTGTATCTCACTATCCTTGATATAGCAGAAGTGACAAATAAAAAAAGAAACAATATCATGATATCCTTGGTAGTAAAACCATCGTGGATATCTTTCAAGAACAGTTTTAATGGTGTTGCTTAGTAACATTTTAAGTGTTTCTTTGTCATGTGGATTATCGACAAAGTTGAATGATCTATCCACATCTAAATTGATTTGATGCATGGTTTTAGATGACAGCGCTGTTGTGCTTTCATTGTCGACTGGGAGATCCTTTATCAGATCATTGAGAAGCTTTTGTAAACGTTGAAAGGTTTTGTCATCAGTTGGGTGATTTGACAAATCACTAGGTTCCATTTCCTTTGATTAGGAGTCTTTTGGTTGCAGTCAGTAATTTATTTATTGATGATCAAAGCAAAAAATTTATAAATTAGAACTGTGATAATCAGTGAGAATTTTTATCTCCGACAAGTATTTTTTATATTTCACCAAAGGTTCAACTGATATACCCGTAAAGGGAAATTTTTGTATAAATTTAATCAAAAGATTATTTTCAAATAAACAGTTTAACGTCAATGTCCATTAACCTGGTTTTGTTGAGCCTGAACAAAAGATGAAAACAACGACATGCCAAAAAGAAACAATAGCAATATAAATAGTTTGTCTTAAAAATCTAAACAAGAAAATACAATAACAGCTGAAGCTTATTTGAATAGCTATATATTTGGGGGTTTTTTGGACAATATAAATCACTCATACTGTATTTTGTTCTATTAATTTTATTTGTTTATTTGTTAGTATTTAAGTAAATAAGAAATCAAAAGATACTGTTTCAATTTATTATAAACATTATCAAAATTTAGTTATGATTCTCTTTATAGTATTAAGATATTTGACCAAAGAAAAATACAATCATTAGATTAATAGAACTCATTAGACCAAACCATAAAATGAGCTCATCTAGTTTACCTAAACAATTAGTTCCGGATTACTTCAACTCTACATTTAATCCATTGGACATAGTATTAACTTATGAAAGCGCCTTTTCCTTAGAAACAACTATCACCTTTGGTCAGTTGCAACAATGGGTAGAAAGCAAACTGAAATATGCTATTATTTATGGAACAAGAATAGGTGCTGGGGGTGTAGCTTTACTGATATTGCTAATTGTCACCAAAAACAAAAAGTCCCCAATATTTGTTATTAACATTTTTTCTTTGCTTTTCATTATTCTTCATTCCGGTGTTTATTTAAAATATTTAAAGTCAAATTATTCATCAATAACCTATTCTTTCACTTATTTCGAACAGATCGTTAAAAGATCAGATATTTACACTTCAGGGGCTGCCAACATGTTAGAAGTTTTCTTGGTATTTTGTGTTGAATTATCACTAGTTTTCCAAGTTTACACAATTTTCAAAAGTACAAGCAATAAAAGATTGGGTCAAATATGGATAACATTATCATCTGGTATTGGTTTAGCCACAGTAGGTCTTTACTTTGCTTCAGCTGTAAAAACAATGAAAGCCGTTTACAACAACAGTTCATACACTGGTGATACAAAAATCTATAATGCTGCCATTATTTGCTTAGCTTCCTCCATTAATTTTATGACATTACTTTTGGTTTACAAGTTAGCTCATGCTATCAAATCAAGAAGATTTTTGGGCTTGAAGCAGTTTGACAGTTTCCATATTTTGCTGATAATGTCATCTCAATCATTAATCATACCATCTATTTTGTATATTTTGGCTTACGGGTTGCCTGCCCATGATGGTACCCAATCTTTACAAGCCATAGCTACATTGATTGTTGTTTTATCTCTTCCACTATCTTCCATGTGGGCTGGTGCTTCAAACTCACACACTGTTATAAACACCATGAATCCAAACTTTACAAACGGATCCCAGTATGATCAACAGTCATTCTACTCACAAGGATTAAGCTCAGCTATCCATTCAAGAAAGAATAACAACAATAGTAGAAAAGTTGGATTTGAGCAGTTTGATGATGTCATGATTGATAAAGATCTTGCTGAATGTGACCAAGAGTACTTTGATCAACCAATAGAGACACCTGTTGATGTGATGAACAATCCTGCATTGGATTCAGCAGTCTCAGCAGAAGACCAAAAGAACGAATTCTTTCACTTAACTATGGGGCATGATGATTCAACATCCGATCAAATCTTACATACTACCACAATCTCCAAAAACAAAAACTAATTACAAATACAATATTGACTCTTTATATATAATACTTAAATAAAACAAAAAAAAAAAAAAACTGAAAAAGTTAAACTTCGGGCTCGTTATTAATAATTACAGCAACATCATAATCAATGAACAGGACAATAAATTGAAGATATGATAAACAAAATAAGTGTTTCTAACCCCGAATATGAAACTGAAAAATATCATATAACATAAAGTTACCATTGCAACTCTTGAGAATACAGATTTCTCTGGCCTTATCTTCAACCCGGACTGCATGGCAAACTCTAAACACATAATAGGCAGAACAGCCAAAGCATTGTGATGTGATCTGAATGGAGTCTTCCAATTGACGGCAAAGTTATGGAAAAATACTACAATGATAGGAACACATATTGGTACTATCAACAACATTATTAGCAAAATACTTTTATTGAACTCTAATCTAGGTGAGCCTGATTTTTCAGTGAAAATCAACTTCAAGGTGTATAAAAGATGGGATATCACCAAGACCACAAAAACTAGGTTATATGGAACATACATGACAACAGATACAATCAAAAGCGTTAGCTTGATGATTCTTCCAATAGTGAGCAGGTTTTTGAAGACTTGAATTTTATTGTGCATTGTAGTTTGAGACTTTTCTTTTACAGACTTATACTTTGTTTTTGTTGGTGAATTGAAATAATTTACCAAGTATTCAATGCCATTTATCAATTTCACCAACAAAAGCACCAACGCCAATGACAGAAGCAAAATTATGTAATCAATGAACAAGACATCAAGTCCTATACCAATATTACCAAAGAACTCATTTTTCTGCTTTGATGCGTATGCATCATTAAACAAGTTGTCATTAACCTTTATGCAATCTAGCCAGTTCTCTAAAATATATCTAATGTATGGAACAAAGCTAAATAACTCAATGATGAAACATATTGGAATCCCATAATATACTGTATACTTCATCAAATGTGCAAAAGTCTCATTCAATGGTGGATATTTCCCTGTCTCCAAAAATTGCCTTGTTTGATACAAGAACAGAATAGCCGCAAAGCCAACCGGAATGGAGGCAAAGGCTAATCTATATGTCTTGATCAGTAGCTTGAATGTTAAACCAAAGTCTATGGTCAATGTCATGGACTTTATAACATGGTCGGAGTTATCCACTTTCAAGTCAAAGCTGGTATATCCACCATCGTTGTCAACTCTCACTGGAATAAAAGCTGGATTGTTTGCTGCTGTTAAGGAGATGTGATTAGTCTTCAAAAACTGAAGCGGATACCACTTATTTTCATATGGTTGATCTAATGATTGCTTGATGTATGAACCCAAACTCATTTCCTTATCTAGTTTTTTAATAGAAAGTTTTAAAACAATACTGGATGTAAGTTTAGATAATATGGTCAATTTTTGTAAATCGGTATTAGGGTTAATTTTTAAATTTTGACCAAATAGAAGCCTCAAAAATGACAACTTTAAATATTTCTGGTTTGGAAATCTGTTTATGAAAACTTTAGAGTTTTTATCATTGACTTTAACTTTGATGTTTAAAGTTTCGAAGCTTTGTAATGTTGAATTTTCTATTTCAAAATTTTTAAAATAGGCACCTTCCCTTGAATTAAAAACCGGAATTCTCTTGAATAGACTATTAACAATGAAACATTCCTTTTCAAAATCACATAGATAAATATCAGCTTGGTTCATAGTTTCCTCATCAATCTTGATATCTATGCTGCTGTCGTCAAACTGTTTAAAAGTTCTCAAGTTTAAACTATAGGTGCCTTTTTCGAAAAAAGTATCTGGAAGAATGCTATCACCGGTGAACTTAACACTGGAAATGGAGTTTTCCAAATCTTCATCAATTGGATAGCGTTCGGTCATGTTGTTGTTTAGGACATAATTCTCAAAATGACCATTGTCCAAATATATTTTCTTGAAGAAATTCATTCTGTGCTTCAAGCCAATGGTCTTCGAGGGCGATGACTTGTCAATAACACTTAGAATACTTTTGGCCACAACTTTTCTTAATTGGTCACACCAAACAACAGCCAGATGATCGATAGTTGTCCAAACATTTTCAATTCCAGAAGTGTACACTGTGAAGCCATTGTGCAATGGATGTTCAGAGTTCAATACTGGTTCAATAAGAGTATAATCAGAGGGTAAAACATCATCCACCATACCACCGGTGATTGAGACAAAGGATACATTGTTGTAGTAATATGATTTGATGTCGTTCATTTCCTTTATCCAAAAATCATTGATCATTTTGTATATTTTCAGCAATTCACCATCAAAAGTCAATGGAGAAGTTCCGTGCGGAGAAGACAATGTTATCAATGTGTTTATAGAGTTTGGAATATAGTTCTTCAAAATCGGAATCGTTCTGCTGACTATACCACCCATGGAGTGACCGACAATTATGACAGATTCTGGGAGCGGACCATACTCTTCATTGTCCTTCAATGAGTGATTCTGTTTATAAAGCTCTAAAATGTAATCTATGCAGTCATTGACAAACTCTGCTTGATCCAGCAATGTTTGGCCATGGAATGCAGTAAAGTCTTCATTGAAATCCAATGTAAAAAAATCGATGTTTCTATAACGTGATTTAGAATCATCATTACTAAAAAAGAAATCGTATAAGGATCTTCTTTCCAAACTGGTTGTGTTTGAACTTTCATATTGCATATACTCATATTCATTATCCAATTGTTCAAAGTCGAAAAAGTCCTTTTGGTTGTAGTAATTAGACAGCTGGGCTGCGATCGATCTACCTTGCTTGTAGGATCCTGCGTTTCCTGGTATAAACAGCACAGGAATACCATCTATTTGGATTTCATTATCGCTGTTCATTGGATCCTTATCGAGACCTTGTTCCCTGTAGAGATATAGATGGTACTTGTTTGCAAATCTGGTTTCTTTGTATGAATTGATACCATTCAGCTTTGCATATGATGGATACATGTAAATGGCATCACACTTTTGCTTATCTGCATTGTCAAATTTTATGAACACAAACGAATAAAGTAGATATCCAAGTACAAACAACACTAACAACATGGGTTTTATGGACCCATCTTTGAGTACAAGTCTTGATAATTTAAGTCTTCTTAAAGATCTTCCAATAAAGCTTTTATTGAATCTCATTATTACTTTGTTTCTTTTAGATTACGATGGATATAGACACATTCACTCTTTTTTGGTGATACAAATGATAAAATTCCTTTGAAAAATAGCAGCAAGAATGAAAAATATTGTGATAAATTTTATTTTTAGGTTTTTTTACCCGTTTTCTTTTTTTCAAAGAAATCATCTCTCAAATATATACAGAGATCAAAGAATTAAATATAACTTATAGTAATTCTATTTAACAATTTCATCGATATAATATACTTTACCAATCATATATAATCATTCATTTATGAAGCTTCTTGCTTTTTGGTTCTTGAAACCGAAGCTGCTGCTTGTTTGTCATTATTTTTTTTCGTGGATTTTGTCTTTTTTTTAGCAGAATTAGTTAATTCGTCCTTTCCTTCATTACCAGTGGATGCCTGCATGGCCTTCTGTTTCATTTGTAGTTGCAGCATTTGCTTTTGCTTTTTCTTCATCTGCTCAACAAACTTATGTCTCTTCAGTTGTTCCCTTTTCACTCTAGTCACCAATTCCTTTCTGTACTGGTGTTGTGTTTCCTTCATCTTGTCATATGACTTTGTTCCCAACATAGTGCTGAATCTTACAACTTGAGTTTCCTTAGAAATGTTGTTCAGTATGGATGATGATTCTAGTAGTGTTGGTGCATGAATGTAATGATCAATGTCAAACTTCCATCTATCTGTCATTCTCAAGTAGCTATCCTTTTGAGACTCATAAACATCAATGACCTCATTAACCCTGACATCAGTATTGGTGTTGACTACAGGAACGATGGCATTTTCTTGTCTTTCAATTTCTTTGAAGTCAAAAAACTCATCCAAAACATCAGTTTGCTTGTTCTCCACTTGATCCATGTGATTGTATTGCTTATCAATAAAAGTTTCATTGAATCTGTTTATTCTCTTTCGATTCAAGAACGGCAGTTCCTTTGTGTATTGTTTATCAAAAGACCCACTTCTACCAGGCTGTTCTTGGAAGGAACTAGGTTTCATTTCAGAGTCCAGTTGATATGTCTCTGGCATTATGAAGTCATCAAAGTTGTCTACTTTTTTGCTACTTTCATTATCTTTTATGAAATCACCCAGGTCGTTGTCAAATAACGTCATTGATGAATCATTGCCGGCCTTTGATTCCCCCTTGATTATTTCACCATCGGTGGTAATCACTTTCACATTACTCTTGATGGCCTCTTTGTTGTAATAACGAGATAGTTCAGGAGTGTATGATTTAGCACAGCTTGGATCTTTAGTATAATCAAATATGGGGTTATAAGCCCAATTGAAAATATCAAAGTCCGTAGTTGATAAGCTTGCTGATATTGAGGGACACCCAAACTCATTCAGCATTCCTGAGGGAATGTTAAAGTCAAAGCTTGGATTCATTGTGCTGTTAGTGAGGTTAACAAAGCTGTTGTTACTGTCTTCCAAAAATCTCTTTTGCATTGCATCTTCAAAGAACTTTTTGTTTTGTTGTTGCTTGGCATTTAATAATGTATCAACATTTCTTAAGTCATGTTCAGGAATTGTGTTGTTTTTGGCTTCTGTGTACACTGAGCTTTTCATTCTTTGTTGAAGCATTTGCTGTTGCGACAGGCCACCAGAAGACAAGGAATTTGGATCCAAATCCTTAAGAACCTTTGATTTGCCATCTGCGACATAAGAACTTCCAGCACCAATGGAATTGCCCTTTCCAGTTTTTCTCTTTTTGTTTTGTTTTTCTTCTTCTGCTTTGAGTTGTCTCTTCTTAGATCTTTCTTGTTGAGCCTTCTTTTTCATTGCTTGAGCTTGGATTTGCTTCTTTTCAATCTTCTTCTTTAGTTCTTCGATATTGTATTCCTCAGTAAAGCGCTTCTCTTCGTTTTGTATATTTATCAGTTGTCTGGTTTTTAGGGAAACACTACCAGACAAATTATCACAAGATTCACCAATACTATTTACATATGTTTTCTTTTTTGTTTGAGAGTTTAAGTTAACTTCATCAATCATCAATTCTTTGGCTTGTTGAGGAGTTAATTTGATACCTTGTTTTCTGATAACCTTTCTTTGCTGGTAGATTTTTTCCCATGATTCTAAAGCCTCAGATTTCAAGACTTCTCTCTTGGTAACATCATTAATTATGTCCTTGGTTCTTTTTAATTGTTCCAATAAAATATGCAGCTTTTGAGAGTTGATTTTATCCATTTTTCTAGTCTTTCTAACTTGCCTGATCTCCCTTCTTCTGAAACAGATGTATGGATCATTGTCATTCTTTTCTCCGTTTTTTTCAAATCTTAAATGCGGTCTTATAGTACCTCCATGTCTTTCAAGCTTTCTGTTTTTCCAATGTTCATAAATTTGTTCACCATGTTTCTTCCAAAGTTCAACAACTTCCAATTCCGATTCATGTAAAAGTGTCTTCTTTGTTGTGTCCGATTCCCAAATGAGCTTTATGTACTTTGGTATATTCAATTCCTTTATAATGTTCTTTTTCAGCACAATGTTAATACCCTTTTCTTCATTGGTGGTATTTGAGCACATATTAGATTTGATCAAGGGATAATGATCTTTGAGTTTACTTTGAAAAATATTGTTACATTCATTATACTCTAAAATTGATGTAGGTTCAACATTTAGGAAAGGTTGATGTTCATTAATAATTTCTTCAAATATTTGACAAATTAGTTCGAAATGATCATCAGAAATTTCAGAATCAAGTTTGCTTTTCTTTAAAAATTCTTCATCGACTTCATCCATCAAGTACTCTATGCCATAGCAGTCTTCCAAAGTCGCTGTGCTTATGATGTAATGGTCAGGGCTTTCAAAAGGCGCCAGCTTGACATTATCATAATGTTTCCAAACCTTTGAGGCATCTGGAGTAGGGATGTATTCATGCTTTGTGGTATTTGCATTTTGTAAGATTTTCTTCAAATGTTCTTCCTTTTCTTCATGTTTCTCAACACCAGTTTCAACAGATAATACATCTTTGTGATCACCATTAACTGTTGGTTGTTCTATAACGGATTTTGGAGGTTGCTGTCCAAACTCTGCTCCAAATGAATTCTTCCATTGTGTGGAAGTCATTATATTCATTTTGGCATTGATAGCAACCTTTTTCTGTCTTATAGACCTACTACCGATAGATTCTGCCAGCAGAGATTCTTGTTGATCTACTTTAATTTTATTATTTGGGACATTGGGTTGAGTTGTAGATGTGGATGCCTTTTTCTTTCGATTGGCACTTCTTTGTTTTCTAGTGGCGGCCATTTTTTCATATATATAGAATAATCAACCACTAATGATTTCAAAAAAAGTGAAAAAAAAAAAAAAGTTATGTGTTTGAAATTAATAATATTTGATTAATTTGAATTAATTAAAGGTTTCAGTTTTTTTTTCAGTGCGCAGTGTTCACGTTAACACAAGTTTTCAATTATTAGTGAACAAAAAAAGCAAATTGCCTATAATGGTTTAAGTCCGAGTCTTAGAGGCAAAAAAAAGGGCGAAAATGTAGCTGAATTTCTTTTTTTTTTTTTAGGGTGAATTTGCCAGGGAATTCTTGACAGATTTTAAATGGCCACCTGAAGAGTGAGATGCACTTGCACTTAGGTGGATGGTACTAGGATTTCCTTTATAACCTGAGTTGTACTGAACTAAGCTATCTATATTGGTGTTTAACTTACCCTGTTAGAGTTATTCAAAGAATGTCAACACCCACCTACACAGAACAAGGAAAAGTGGACGAAGAAAACGGAAGAAAAAAAGAAAATAAACGCAAAAAAAAATTTTTTTTTTTGCCACCGAAACTGAGTATTTTCCCATTGACGCTTGGAAGAAAAAAAACAACAAGTGTTTGGACTTACTCAAAACGGGAGAGACAAAAAAAAAACAACAAAGAAAGCACTTAGATTTGTATGCTTTATGGAAGCGCATTATTGACAAGCATCACACGGGAAAACTTTTTTTCTTTTTTTCCAAAAGCCCTTTCACCTTCTGTTTAGAGCGATATAATTTGGTTTGTACGAATAGTCAAATGCATGTCCATTTAGGGTAGTTACCTGAAACGTTTGACGTTATATCCGAGATTAGTCACATGACTGTTCAATGACGAACAGGTCTACAACTTCATCACAGGAATTACCCAAAAGAGTAATACACCAGTGTAAACAAATGCTTAGTATTAGTATTGCTATCAATTTTACGATGCTATTTATACACACCTAAAGGATGGTATAAAATGAAAAAAAAAACAATCACTAATAAATAATATGCTAATCATGTAGCTGATAATAATGGCAACGACTGCAACGTTTAATCAACATTTTCAGTGTACTCAAAGTTGTAGTGTTTTAAAATTTCAAAACCTTGAAAATAATTTTTTTTTTTTTTTTTTTTTTTTTTTTTGACTAAAATGCTGCTTCCGAATAAGTTTACCATAGGGGAAAATACCAAAGTCTACATTTAAATTTTTTTTTTTTTCACTTTAAACAATTTACATAACATCATCACATCCATTATGCTTAAAAATAAAACCTTAGGGGTTTTCAAAGAGAAAGCACTATAAACTGTATAATAACAAGAAACAATCAGTAAACGAATTGCTAAATCTGTGTAAACACATATATTTTTCAAACATAGACTATACAGAACATAAATAACCAATGAGTAATGACATTTTAACTTTAACAGAGTTGATGGAAAAGAGACAGAGAGATGGTGTTGTAGAGAATATCAACGCCATCACAAAAACAACAGACGATTCAAAGTATCTTATTGAGCAGCAAGAGTTATACAATGAACTACTTCAACAATTGACGACTGAATTGGAGCTATCAAACCAAAATGACTTTGTTCATCCCAATTCTGTACCAGACGATGATGTAATAGACGACGGAAGAGTTGTGGGTGAGTTCATCATCAGTGAATCAAATATATTCAGAAACATAGGAATGGATCTATTCGTCCCAATGGAAACAAGCCAGTGTATAGACTTTTTAAAGGAGAGATTAATAACAATGGAAGAAACTAAATTCATTTTGGAAAACAAACTTAATAATCTTGTCAGACATTTGAAAATCTCATATTCCATATTGGATTCTGACTTGAAGGACTTGGCTGATGCCTGTATAGTACACAATGATCTGAAAAAAATGTTTAATGAAGACATACTTATAGAAAAGAACTTGAAGACTGGGGACCTAATGCCTGCTGGTATAGTGACTGGTGATGAGGACTATGTTTTTAATGATGAGTTTGGAATGGATGATCATGATTCAAGCGGAATAATGGAAATTGTTGAAGAATTGGATGTCAATGGTAACACCGTTGTGTCCAAAGTGGTACAAGCCAATGAGACCGCAAAGCCTAAGCATAGCGAAAATAAACAAGGTAAAAATTACAAAAAGAATAAGAAGAAAAGAGATAGAATGAAGGCTAAAAAGCAAAAGCTCAAAGAAGAACAACTCGCCCTTGATGCTCAGATCAAGGAAGTTAAGGATATGAATGAAAGTGCGAACAATCAAAAAGAAGTTGCTAGTGAAGACTCTTCAGAAAAGGAACATAATGATCCCTCACCAGATATTCCAATCATCAAGGAGGTTGATTTGAAAGATATCAAGATTCTGGGCCCTAGAAAAAACTTGGAAACTGGTAATGTTGAAGTTCCTGAATATTTAAAACATACTGACCCAAGCAAGCCTGCCATTGCCAAAGAAGATCTTTTGGATATGAATGACCTTGTTGCTGCACTTGAGGACATGGAAGTTGTTGAGGAAGAACCAATGGAGGAGGACAATGACGAAGTTGTTTGTGATGTAACTGAATCAGACATGATTTTACAGGACATCCATTATGATTATGATAAATTGAATAAATATTTGGTTGAAGAGGACGTGGAAATCAATCTTAATTTCGATGACGAAGAATTGTATGATGAATCAGAATTTGATGTTTCTAAAATGATTGCTGAATCCAAGACTGATGATCTTTCTAACAGATTTGAAAAATTCATCATTGACTACAAACAGCCAAAGCCATTGCTTAATGCTGGTCTTAAGCCAATTCTTAAAAAGATCATTGGCCCAACAGTCATTGATTCCAACAAGGAAACCAAAAAATCAGTTAGCTTTGCCAACACTTTACAAATTAAAGAGTTTGAAAGTCACAAGTTATTTAACAGAAAAAATACATTCTCGAATATGGCCTACTACATGTATCTGGATCAATCCATTGAAATTGAAATGGACGAGGATACAATAACTAATACCAATAAAAACAAAATAATCAATGAGGATGGTGATGAAGAAGAGGAATTGAAAACTGAAAGTCTAGATATTGATGAGGTTGATGACATCTTGTCGGATACTGTCAAAAAGTTAACTGGTGAAGACACAGTTGCTATTAATGATATTATTGAAAAGGAAGTTCCAGAAGCTGTTGAGGAAATAGTGACTTCAAAGAAAAAAATGTCTAGATTCAAAAAGGAATCTAGAAGAGAGAAAAGAAATTCCTTGATGTTCACTGAAAGCTCTGAATTCAACGTTTTTGCTAACGAAGAAAACCAAAATGTTGTTGAAGAATTTGTTATCGAGAAGGATGTTATTTTGGAGCATTCAGATAGCAACACACACGCAGAAGATGAAGAAGAAGCAGACGAATCCTTTAATACTCAATATCAAAGATCTTTGGAAAAAACAGATAGTTATTTCACTGAAGAGGAACTGGATGAGGGTAGGGAGTATGCCCAGAATATATACTTAGAGCAAGAAGAGGACTATGATGAAGACGAAGAAGAGGATTTAGGACCTGTGGATGAAGATGAATATGAGGCTCAAAAGCAGAACAATGAGGAAAAGAGAAAAGAGGAGGATGATTTACAAGAAATACTGAATAAACCATATGAGTTTCCGGAAGAACTAATTAAGGCTATAAATGAAGACAAGGATATTGAAGTTATTCAAGAGCCCAAAGTTGACTACTCCCAGTTCAGAACAACTGAGGAAATGGCGGAAGCCTACAACTTGGGATTGTACGATGATGACAAGGATGAGTTTTCTAATAAAAACTATCAAAGAGTCGAAGGAATGTCGATTGACTACACAGATGATTCACATAAAGGTTACATTATTGAGCATATGGAGGATTTCAACGGCTACAATGAACAAGTTGAAATATTAAAAGATGACATTGCTGAATTTATTCACGATACTCAGAACTTGGAGAAACATGCGGATCTTTCAGAAAATGAAGGAGATGAGGTAATGGTTGATATTGTTGAACATGAAGTTGAGTTCACAAATGAAGATGAAGATGATGTTAACTATTTTCATATGAATGATCTTAATGATGATTATAGGTTAGATACAGATGTTTTGAGAGAGGATATAACCAAAGAATATCAAAGATTGAAACAGAAGATCATCAAAATGCAGAAGTCTGAAGAGCTAGAAAAATTGAAGAGTCAAGAGGAAGCTGTTAATGATGTGTTGGAAAAAGAAGATCCTAGACAGTTTGAACCATTGGATGAAGTGGGAAATCCAATAAAAAAGAGTAGATTTAAGCAACAGAGAATCAAGATGAATATCCGATCATGATTAATTAGTTAGAAGATATATACTTTTGTATGTTTTATTAATAGATTATTTCCTAATAGGGCAATATGTATTTACCGATTTTCACAGACAAAAAAAAAGTGCCCAAGTTTTTTCAAATGAACTATCAAGGAGAGTAACAAAGGTTTAAATTTTTGTGTATATTTTTTGAATTTATAACTAAATGTTGAAGTATATATATGATAAGAAAGTTTACACTTTTTTTTTTTTAATAGATAACAAGGACGCATAAATCACTAAAAGTGGAATAATTACTGCAAGCTTATTGTTCACTAAGTAATAACATGCTTACCCAAATAATACCTGCCAGTAATCCATAACTCATTGCTACCATTAATTGAAATATTTGATCATTTACATTGATTCCAAATGACTCAACCAGCTTGTATATTTTACGGAGATTCACCCACTTGCATCTTTTTGTCATGGAGAATAAGTTATACTAATATATCTGTAATCAACATATCTAACAAAATAAGCAGTGATGGTATTATATCTTGGAAGTCTGATAAACTTGGATCTAACTTCTACACACCAAATTTGTTTATAAAAGACATTTTCAACGACCCCACCACAATCTTTTCACAAATAGGCGATTCATTCAAAATTGATTACATTTACATATCTTGTGACTCTATCTATGAAATTGATAAAATTTGTTGTTCTTTAAACTCTGTTATATTGGACACAACAGTAATTCTTGTTGAAAGTAATTTTGCTGTAGATATTGATTCCCATGTTTACAATCTTTTTAAAAATAAATACTTCAAAAGCATTGTGGTCATTAGTGTACTTTCTGATCTAGAAGGTAGAAAATTAACATCAGGATCATACATGTTACTTTCAGATGACATTAATTTTTACTTTGGATTGAGTTACATGCAGATTATGAAATCACTCAATGATAATTTTTTGTTGTATCTAAAAAATGTAAGCTTTCAATTCAATAATAAAGATTCTAGTTTGCAATTGTTTATAGATGCCATGAATTCAACAAATGAAACCATAATTCACTTGCACAAAGTATCATTACACACCAATGAGATGGCTTTACGAATTTGGAACTCCATTATACCAAAGATAATATTTAACATAATTTCTATAATGTATGAAGACACAGAATATATTCATTTTATAGACAAAAATCATTCACTTGCAAGAGAGTTAAGTCAAAACACCTTTAAGGAACTAGTCAAAATTGCCTTCCATCATTGTGATTACAACTTTGAGCTAATAAACCCAACAACCGACAAAAAAGACAAAATAAAATTCAATGTTCAGTTTCTACCATTTGTATCCAGCCTCCAACAACTTGAAACAGTGGATATAAATTATGATCATCTGGTTTCTTTAATTTTGGAAAAGTATAAAATGCTAAATTCTGAACTGTACAACAAGAATTCTGCAGAGTTTGTATCATTGTCATTTGAGGCATATTGTTTTTATCACAAAATTGAATTTCCTGCTTCAATAATGTTTTCACAGATTTTTTCATTGATTAAAAAATATTCATCAGAGTCGATGTGCTTAAAATTTTTGAGTCAGTTTTATGAAAGATTGTGTATTCTATCTGGAATGCCTGTATATTTAAGTGAGAATGACAAAAAGATTAATGGGTTAGAATCTAATACATATTCAAAAAGACAAAGTTTGATATTTGGGAAATCCAATATTTCTGTGGCAGGCAATGTCAATGTTTGTGCAAGTGATGACAAAAAGCATAATAAGCACTCCAAGAAGAAAAGAAAGGAAAAAATAAAAAAGTCAAATCCAATAAAGGAAAAGAACAGTTCTAAAGACATTCAGAAGAAGGAAAGCATCAATAGATTGGATGACAATTTGGTTGATGATATAGCTGCTTTGTATCTTGATGCCCTTGATAATGTGGACATGCTTGCAGCAACAGCTCCGGTCGTGGAAGAAGTTAAAGACAATGATACAATTTCAGACAACTCTGTTTATACATATAAGACAGTTGATAGTTCTACACTGAGTGAAACATCATATACCATGAGTCACATTTCTGACTCAGAAACGGATTCTGAATGTTCATATACAGTTTCAAAAACAGAGAAAGAAGGTGATTACAAGAAGAGTACAAAAGGTAAGAAAATTAAGAACGGATCCAAATTGCATAAAAAATATGAAGTACCTAAAAAAACAGGAGCATATGGATCTTTGACAAGCATGAAGCAGTATTTTGAAGCAAGTAAAAAAGACGAGCATAAGAGATTTTCAAGTGTTTCAAAGATTATGACTGTTGATGTTGAGTATGAATTGATGAAAAGATTGTCACACAACTATGAAATTGAGGACAAGTCAAGGTACTCCGGAGTCTACATTGACAATGAAATGATAAACAAGATGAACAGCACTTTTATAAAGAACATGATTGGGAATGATGTGCCTGAGACTGTATTGAAAAAAAGAAAAAAGTTAATGCAAGATATAACAAGGTTCCGAAGATTTAAAGTTGAGCACAGCATAAAGGGAGGAGGAATGGCTTACATGAAGATGATGGACGAGAAGTTGAACAATGGGTTGAATAAAAGCACAACAAACAGGTTTGGTGAAATGGACATGTTGACTGGGATGGGTAATGAAAAGGGAAAAAGAAAGACACAAGGAATGATAGAGTACCAAAAGGATAAGGAATGAAGTTGTATAGTATTCTTGAATTCTTCTCTTCAACTCCAAGTTAACCTTTTTAAAAAAAAGAAAGAAATTACATACATATGATTGAACCATTTTTTTTTTTTTTTTGCCTACCGTAGTTTAGGTACATCAAAGTGAATTTATTAGAATTTATACACACATGAAGACATTATGTAAAAAGGCGCTTTATATAGTTCAGTTAAAGATAATCAGTCAACAATCTATTCGTACAAATCTTCGTCCAATCTGGCAGCAGGGTTCTTTTCGATGAAGTCAAGGGAGACCTTGTGACCCAGCAACTCTCTGATGTTTTGGACTTTATATTTGATCATGGTTGGTCTTTCTAAGGACAGACCCCAGCCAAGGACCTTAAGGCCTCTTGGCAGCCCCATGCTTTCCAGCATTTCCGGTCTGAACATACCGGAGTTACCAATCTCGACCCACTTCTTCAACCCCTCGTGCCATGAGAAGATCTCCATGGATGGTTCTGTGTATGGGTTGTAGGTTGGCTTGAACTTCAAGTTCTCAACACCCATCTTGCTGAAGAAGTCCTCCATGAACTTGATCAGGGAGCCGAGGGTGATGTCGTAGTCGGCAAGGACACCCTCGACCTGGTGGAACTCAGCAAGATGGGTGGCGTCAACAGCCTCGTTTCTGAAGACTCTCTCGATGGAGAACAGTCTGGCTGGTTTCTGGTCCTGGGCAAGCTTGTGCAGCATGGCAGCGGAGATGGAGGTTGTATGTGTTCTCAAAACAAGCTTCTTGGCCTCGTCCTCCTTCCAGTTGTATCTGTACCCGATGGAGTCAAAGGCACCTTGTTCGTGGACAGCCTTGATGTTCTCGATGTATTTCTTGTCTTCTGGTAAGTCAGATGTCAATGGGTTTTTCAAGTAGAAGGTGTCTTGCAAGTCTCTGGCAGGATGTTGTTGAGGAACATACAAGGCATCGAAGTTCCAGAATGAGGACTCAACATACTGGTTGGAAGGCATTTCGGTGAATCCCATGTTGAAGAAAATTTGTCTGAACTCTTGCTTGATTTTATTCAGTGGATGCAAGGCACCTGATTCAGGAAGAGCACCTTGGGAGTTGAAGTTCAAAGGCTTGAATTTCAAGTCCTTGTAGGAGCCAGAGGTGATCATGTCAGAGGTGATTTCAGTTTCAGGCTTGATCAAGTCAACAGAGAAGTCAGAGCCCTTGGTGACCTTGTATGAAACAGTCTTCTTTTGCAGAATCAACTTTCTCTTCTTCAAGTCTTGGATGGTCTTGTTGTCAATGTTTTCAAGCTCGTTCTTTTCAATCAGTTCCAATTGTTGCTTTGTGACATCAGGTAGCTGAGAAACCTCTGCACCGTCCTTGATGACCAAGTTACCCTCGCCGGTCTTGGTGATCCAGCCGTTTCTGAAGGCCTTAGCTTGACCCAACTTGATTTCATTGGCAGACATGTCTTCGGTCTTGAAGTTCTTGTCTTTCAAGGATAAGGACCCGATGTCAGATAGCAATTGGATCAGTCTTAATTCATAGGAACCCTTCTTCAAGATATCCTTACCTTCATCAGTGATGTCGTAGTAGATACTTTCCAAGGTCTCGTACTTGATCTTGTCGTAGCTGACCAATGAGTTCAAGTTGGCAATGACATCTTGGGAGGAGACATCTGGGTATTGGGTCTTGGTTGATTCAATTATGCTCAATGAGTTCAAATCATTAAGGATTTGCAATTGGAAAGATTCACTAGACATTTTTGTTGTGTGTGGTAGATTATGGTTAATACATAGATGCTATCTATTAGTAAAAATTGTATCTTAATAGTGCTTATCCAGTGAACCAAACCTCATAAGTGATACAATCCATATGGGAATTTAGCAAAGAGAGAGGGGAAAAAAAACGAAAGCTAATGAAAAATTTTCCACTTTACGAAAAAAAGGAAAATGAGTAAAAAAAATTTTCCATTTTTTTTTCTTTTTGATTAGACTTTTGGTGAAGCGGTTTTTCTCCTGAGTGGTGAATGTGGGTTTTTGTGTATTTTTGTTACCCCACCAGAAACAGTACCATAGGAGTTGGGATCTATAGTAATACACTATCGGAGATAAACACTTACCATAAATGTATCTACCTAACTTATAACATTCTATATTGTCATGATATATAACTATTCAAAAGACTGATCATGTCCTCATTGGTATCATCAAGCTTACTTATCAGCTTCTTCACCATAATGGTTTCCAGTGTCTTCAATGCTGACTGCTTGTCCTCTTCGTTATCCTCAGTGGACTCAATGTCACTCAAGCTCACATCTATAAGTTTGTCCATAAGCAGTTCCTTTAGCAAGTATATCTGATTGAACTCTTGATCTAGGCTGTTCAGTTCCTTTGTTATCTCCTCATTTTCATTCTTAAGGAAACTCTTGTACTCTATAAGCTCTTCTGTGCTGTACTCCTCCAAGTTCACACCATGCGTTTCCTTATTTATAAGATTGTTAAATGCTAGGTCCTCATTGGCTAAGACAGTCTTGAATGCCTTCAGTTTTGTATGGTTGAACTGATCATCTGTTTTGGCATTGTCTTCATTTAATAAGTTGTCATAGTCTAAGAAGTTGCAAGGTATGGTGTTGTTTCTGATGAATGTATCGTAGTTAACAGTGATACTGTTGTTATTCATTTGTATATTGTTAATTGGTTTGGTGTTGACTTATATGATGTTGACATGTAATGTGTATATTTTTAAGATAAAACCACAGTCCCCTTTGATCTTTAACTTGTTGGTGTTTTTTTTTTTGTAGCTTGTGTCGGATATAAGATCTGTTTATCAACTCTCTCAAATGTATTTCTTTTCTTTTTTTGTTTTTTTCTTTTCCCAACGAGCACTCATGAAATTTATCAGTCTCCCACACCTTCTCTTTTGGGAAACATCCAAACTCATCATTCAAAACACATATATTTTTTCAATATTTAATAAATTATTCTCACTATATACTAATAACACTATACTCTTGGTGATAAATAAAATGAAAAAAAAACCCCCAATAAACATAAAAACAATGACTGATTTACATCAAATTGATAACCTATTTGATGAATTAAACACCATCAACACATCCCTGAAAAAAGAAGATACCAAATCATTGGAAGATAACGACGATATCCTACAGCTGGACAACAACATTACTAAGCATGACAGATTCAAGGAAATTGAAGAAAACTTGAAGAAATTACCCAAGCTTAAGAACTCATTTGATAAACTATGCTACACTGAAAAGGATGAAAAGGATAACACCATGGGAATAACCCTCAACGATGATGTACACAAATCCACGAAGATAAGCAAAAAGTCAGAGTATGAGGTGTTCTACGACAAGGAACTGAAGAGAAACCTGCTGATCTTGAAAAACAGACATGCATTGGATCCAAAGAGACACTATAGAAAGCTGAATATCAACATGGACAAAGTGAATGACTACAAAGTTGGTACTATCATTGGAGACATGTTTGACAATGGTAAGAACCATGGTGGTGTCATGAATAAAACATACATAAACGGATCAATGACCAACAGTATGGTTAACAAGCTGGATAAGAACAAGTCCATACTGGGTAACTACTTGGATGACAAGGATACAGACAAGTACTTCAAGAGAAAGTACTTTGAAATACAGGAAAGTAAAACCAGATACGGAAAGAGTAAGTATAGGTTCAAAAATAAGAAGTAGTATCGTAATTTACAATTATTTCTTTTTTTTTTTTTGAATAAATGATGTTTAGATGCGGTTCACTTTAAGCTATACATTCTTGTTCATGCTTGTTCACATTGCTTAAATCCTTCAACATACTTTAAAGTTCAAGCGTTGCAGTAGACGGGGGTATTATTTTTTTTTTCAACACACAGCGCTTAATTTTGTTTGGCTGAAATGCTTGTATGGGATTATTTACATGTTATTTTGACTCATACTTTTCCCCCTCTCCCTTTTTTTCCCTTAGAAAGAATCTAGGTTTGGAAGTGTCATACAATACTACAATATATTACTATATATATATATCAATAAAACACTTTGATACCATATATTATAATATATTACCAAGACTAATATTCACAAATCTATCATAATACAGAATGAGTCAATCAAATCATAGCAGATCTAACTCATCAATACATATCTTCAATGAACATATTAATCAAGGTGTCTCAAACACCATCAAAAGCATGGACTTCGACACCAACTCACAAGACAACAGATCAAGATCAGCCAGCAGTGTGGCAAGTTCAGTCAATGATCTTTTCAAGAACAGAAAATTGTCAAGAATGAACTCAGCTGATAATACCCCTGTTCTCCAACAAAGACGACCAATTGAGTACTTAAGCAAATCCTATTCAAGTAACACAAGTTCCGTCAATGGCTTTTTGAACCAGCAGGAAGGCTATGAACAAACAGGTTTTATAGGTCTTATACCTGATGACAATGTGCTGGCTCCACAAGAGTCAAATAATAAAAGACTGAGTATCTCCGAAAATTTCCTTAATGACACCATGAGACCACAATCTTCATCATTTTCCAATTATAACATGAAACCTGGTTTCTTTTTGAAGGACAACATTGTACCACAGCCAAGTTACACAAATGAATTCTTTGCAGACTCGGATTTTCATAAATTAAGTAATGTGGATTTTCTCCAATACAACAAAAACAACAACAGCAACACAGCAATTGCTGATGACGATGATGACTATGAGTCATTGGACTTGTTCCATGAAAATGAAAAGCTGGAAACATTCAGTAAAAATGGAAATGCAAACGGATTTCAGTACAACTTTGATGAACTAACAGACATCTTTTCAGGAGTTTTCAACACAAAGGAGGGAACAACCCAGAATGAACACAATGGGTTTGACCCAAACAACTTCAACTTTGACATTGACACGCCATCACCAATGAACAGCAACTCAAACTTCCACAACCAAAACAGGATCATAGGCAATGAAACAATCAACGATGAAGTGAACAGCTTCAAGCAGGAGGAATGGCACAAGTTGCTGACTGATGTGAACAAGCCTGGATTGGGCAAGAAAAACAAAAGTACCAAGCCAGCAAAACCCATAACGGATGAGGGCAAGAGCATACAGAAGCCAAAGTCACGTCGATCATCCAGTGTCAGCCACAACAAGGCCGACTACTTGTTCAAGTTTGATGCATCAGACACGAAGAAAGGCACATCGAAGAAAAAGTCCATCTCGGAACAACGAAACATTTTTGAGGATGTCATCATTGATGACGATACGGAACCAAAGACAAGCACGACGCTTGAGGTAAAGCCCAAAAAGACCAGACGAAAGTCAAGCAACCCGGAATCAGCCTCCAAGAAAGCCGAGGTCACCACGGGACCATGTTCGAACTGTGGGACTGGGAAGACCCCGCTTTGGAGACGTTCAGTGTCGGGGGATCCACTGTGCAATGCATGTGGTCTTTTCTACAAGCTTCATGGAGTCAACCGACCTTTGAGTCTCAAGAAGGATGTAATACAGAGGAGAAATAGAGCAGGTGTGAACAAAGCGGAGGATGAACCTAAAGATTTAATCAAAGAGGAGTAAATAACCCCAGCCACGTTTATTCATTCATGCATAATTATATATAAGCTTTTTATTATTATTTACAGGAACGTTATATTAATTAGATACATTTACCGAAAAATAATAATTAACTACATTCTACTCATTTACTAACTTAGTTCAAATTTTTTTTTTTTTTTTGTTTTTAGAAATACCAGAATGGCTCTTTTTTAATTTTGTAAATGCATCATGGTACTTATCCAATATAGTTTTCTCGAGACTTTCATCCTTGATTCCCAGCTTGTTTTTCTTCTCAATAAATATCTCTGCCAACTTTGCCATGTTTTTATAAACAGCAGCCTCGCTTTGCAAGCCACTTTTATAGCCGTAAACAAACCACGTTTTCAAGTAGAAGTCATAAGTGCTCAACAGGCTGGTTACATCTGTGACTATCAAGTCCATGAAATCTTCTTCCAAGTACTTCATTCTCAGGTTGTTTGCCAAGCCAGGGTTTCCTTCATTGAAGTAAGATAGATCTGACAGCCACTTGCTAAAAACAAAGTTCTTGCCTGGGTTTCTTTCCAAAAACTCCTTGGTCAATATGTGGTCCTTCATGCTCATGTACAAGCTCAGGTTGTCCGGGGAGGATGTCAAAAGAACATTGAACTGTTCAATCGCTGATGCGTTCCAGAAAAACTTTTTATTCAGGCCATTTAGCTTGTTATAAAAAATCTTCATTGTTCTGCATTCCTTGAAATCTGGTGTTTCCCTCAAAATCTTGTCCTTGATGGCCTTCAGCTCATAATTGACCTTGTCATTCAATGGGGCAAAGCAGTCAGCAAATATGAAATATAGTGTGTGCATTATTTCCTTTTTCGTTTCGGGCTGAGTCAACTTTGAGAACATTTTGTTTTTCAAAGTGGACATGATTTGTATTAACGAGTATTGATTGATATTTGCTTGTGACTTCAGAATCGTGCTTGTGTATTCAAAAAAATCATCATCGTTCACAACCACATTCAACGACTCCTTGTACAGTCTTTGGATTTGAACCTTATACTTTTCATCCGTTGTCAACTCTTTCTTTATGGCTCGCCCATTGAAGGAATACTCCAGCTTTCCTGTAGTTTCATCTATGTAAGTATCCTCTTCAATATCAACATCAGTCAGGTCATCACCCAAATCATACATTTTCATGTTCTTTTCTAAACACTCCTTGATGACGGTCTTGGCCCTTGGACTGAACTCATGATCCACTTCATACAAGGCCTCACTCAATGATCTCCACAAGATCATATACAGGGTGTTTATGAAAGTATCGACGTATTTAGATGGGATGAAACGGGGCGCATTTGTGACCAGCTTATCCATGAGCATAGCTGTGTTTCCAAAGCTCAAGTTTCTGCTACTGAACCTGAATGCATTGATCACGACTTCTTCAAAAGAACGAACATGGCTCGTCAGCTTATGTGGTTTCCTGTAGGCTATGGCATCAGTCAGGTCCTTTATAAGGTTCCGGTAAAAGGTCTCCTTACTGTTATACTTGAAATATAAGTATCGCTGCTCTTTGTTTTCATTGGCCTTCAACATGAACATGGTTGAGTATGTATGTTCAGATGGACTCCACTTATCTTTCAACAGCTTTTTGAACAGATAAATAGCACTGTCATAGTCATGCAGATCCTTGATGTAGTGGGACAGCAATTTGTTAACATATACTATCTTTTCCTTTGTGAAGGGAAGACGCTTCAAAAGAAGCAAGTACTTGAAGTATTGCTTTCTTTTCAAAAACTTGTCAAAGGTGTCGTTCATGATCATGGGATTCTCCAGTTGATTCAACGTGACACCAAGCATTTTGTTTTCAAATCTCATGATATCAGCAAGAGTCAGGTTCTGGTGGTCTGTGTCCTGGATCAGCTTGTAGTAGACCAGAATGTCATCAACTTCAGTTGGTCCGATTCTTGTGTTCAACTCAGTTTCACTCAGTTTGTTCAAAAAAGTGGATACTTCATGGCCTGGTTTACCAAAAAAAGCCTTCACTGTGTTTGGCAAAGGGGCTCTGGTGAGTGTAGATGCAGATCGTAGGTTACGTACGTTACAGTACCTTAGCATTTTGATGTATTTATAGAATAATATGGACAATCAAGAGTATATGCTTATGATGATATGTCTTGGTTTTGTTCAATAGATGGATGTGCTTTGAAAATATTCGGAAAAAAAAAAAAAAAGAAACTATTGATGAATATCAGATTTTCACTATGGAGAACCAAAGTAGGTCCGACGGAGATGAAGATATCACGTGTGAAATAAACGTTGATGGAGAGGTCTCTATCGCTGAAAAACAGCTCTCCCAAAAGCAACATAAGTCATTCATAGAAATTGATGTAAACAATAACTAATGTAATAGGCACCAGAGTTTGTTAACCGAGTTCTTGATAAGACATAAGTGAGATACCTCATTCATATATCTTTTATGTGAACATCTATTTTTTTTTGAAAAATTACTGTGACGCGAAAAAGCAAAAATGTATTACTTCTTGGAAAAAAAGAAAAAAACAATATCAATTTGATGTAGATTTATACTCTCAACACTAACAGTAAACCAAAATATATAAACTTTACATCCACAAATACAATAAATAATGACTGGGAAGAGAGGAAGATTGATACTTATTGAAGGCTTGGACCGTACTGGAAAGACAACCCAATGCACGCTCTTGAGTAAGGACCTAAACTTTGCATACTACAAGTTCCCAAACAGAGAAACCCCTATAGGAAGAATCATCAATAAGTACTTGACAAAAAACATGCAGCTTTCCGACCAGAGCATACATTTGCTCTTTAGCAGTAATAGATGGGAACTCCAAAAGACAATAAGGGCCAAGCTGGATGCTGGTATTGATTGCATTTTGGATAGATACGTTTACTCGGGCTTAGCATACAGTGCAGCCAAGAATGTTGCAGGCATGAACTTGAACTGGTGTTTGCAGCCAGACATAGGGTTGATGAAGCCTGATTTGACCATTTTTTTGACCAATGATTCATACAAGGACAACAAGGGATTTGGCGAAGAGATTTATGAGACAACAACGTTCCAAAACAATGTTAAAAGAAAGTTTGAGGAAATATTTAGCCAAAAATTTGAAAAAAAAGAGTACTTGAACAACCACTTCAAGAATGTTAATGTAACCGGACTTGGTATTGAGGAAGTCAACAAAATCATAGTGGACATTGTTTCCAATTGTAAGCTAAACAATAATGAATATTTGTATTATTAGTATATATGTTGAAGATCAATTGATGTACATTGACTCAATTATATCATTAATGGCCAAGTTGTTGTTGATTATATTTGCTTCCGAGCTTATATAGTTGAACTTTGAGTCTATCTGTTCCACAAGATTGTGTATCAGGATGTTGTATCTGGATGTGTATTTGTCAGAGTCAGATCCAATGATGAAGTACAAATTGGCGTATTGTCTGTATGTTATATTCGTTTGAAAAGAGTCTTCTACTTTGAAATTGTTTGTGAATGTGCTCTTTGTTTTCAAAATATGCTGGTATATGCAAGCAACTTTGTAGTTGTCCAAAAGAAATGTTTTATCGTTGACGTATACTTTACGGTACCTTACAACACCGCAATCGTTCATTATCATTAAAAACTGTATCATTATGTTTGATTGAGTTTGTTTGAGTATTCTTTTTTTCCTTTCTATTTGAATGTTGATCTGTTTGTATTTGTTTAAAAAAAAAATTAAAAAAAGTTTCATCAAAAAAAAATCAAGATAGATGATAATAAATGTATGACAAGAAATTAAAATAAAAATGGTTCCCCAAAAAAAAACACTACACATATGATTTTATTAGATGAATTGCTAGCACATGCTGAAAAAGTGCTAGACTTTGATATAATATTTGATGCCTTCCAACAAAGCCTTTTATCTCTAAATAACGTTGCCGTTGACCTTGTTGATGACTCAAACATATTCATACAGGATTTATTGATATATACGGATTCTCACAATGAGATACTGAGCTGGAATGGCAGCGTCAACAATGACCATAATACTAGTAAATTCGCCATTATTGTTAACAACCAAGTCCTCTATAACAGAATTAAAAATAGTAAAGTGATGCAACTTGTGGCTTTTCCTACAGGGACAAAAACGAAAATTGAAAAATATACCCTAATGATTCATAAAAAGGAGGATTTCGATTACATAAATAACAATCAAGTCTTTTTTATTGATTGTCTGCCAGAGTATAAAAGATTTCTAACTATGAATAAAAAAGAACTCATTTATTTGAAAAACAGAATGATCGAGTGTGCCCTAATAGGCACAGGTGAAAACATTATAAAGTTAATTCCAGATGTTGAGCTAGACATTAGATACCTAGGTGGAAATGTTAAAGTGTACAACAAAGTATTGGATGGTGTGGATAATGATTACGTTTATGTGTCTGATTATCTTTACAATCTCATCAACCCTAGCACAACCTTATTCAAGGATAATGAGCCCATGACGAATTTTAAATCAAGAATAGTCAAGCCTTTGAAGCAATTGGAAGACTTTCAAATATGCATAAACTTTTTGAATGTTGTTGACAACCAGTTGCAAACAATAGGTACCAATGGAGAGGAATTTGAGCTGGACTTCAACACCAAAACTAGTACAAGCATTGTTGATGTAGAAAAATACGAATATCTAAGTAGTGACATGACAATTGAGGCTTCAGGCATTACTTCTGGTATGAATTTAATCAATATGAACAACGGTAAAGTTTACGAAGTACATAAACTATGTTTACACTATGCTGTTGCTGGAAAGAAAGTTATTGTAATAGATGTGCCATTTTTGATAAATGCCATAAAGGATAAAAAAAAGAGTTTATCTGCTCTGTTGAACATTTATGTTTTAGGAAAAAAAATTAAAGTGAATGATACTGTAGATGAAAAAGTGAACATCTTTGACTTAATGAAGAAGTTTTTGAATGAATTTAAAAAGATTGTGCATGTATGTAACAAGGACATAACAGTCTTAATAAAAAATGCAGATTTTATGTTTACTGATGAGGTCTTGAAAAAGGAAGAAAAAATAAGCATCAGCTATTACAAATGGCAAGCATATTTTTTGGATTTCAATAACTTTGTGGAAGAAATGATAGTCAACAGTGACAAGAAAATTCAAGTAATTTTGCAAAGTGAAAACTTTGAGGATGATACTAAGTTTCCAAAATTCTTTGATGATCTGTATTTGATTAACAATAAAGGTAGTAGTTTGAAATTTTGTTACAAAGAACCAGTAAATGATTATAGAGACTACCTTAACATGAAAAAGAGCATCACTGATTATGTAGAAATATCCAAAAGACCCAAAAATGTTCAGGAAGTCACCCCTGTAGATAACACGACTTCAGGAAAGCCTGTGTATGGTATCGCCACCACAATGAACAAAATATCCAATATATTCAACAAAAGTGTGATCTATAAAAAGTTGTACGAGGCTCAAAGGATGGAAAACTTGAACATTCTGATATATGGACTACCATCGATGGGGAAAACCTTAATAATAAATTACTTGAGTGAGTTTTTAATAAAAAAACATAAAGCAGTACCAAAAAACTCATTTTTCAAATATTACAATACCTTGTCCTTGATTAGTAAATACGTGGGGGAGTCTGAAAAAAATGTAAGAACCATGTTTTCAGAGGGAAGGGAGTACATCAAGAACAACAATGGATTGTACTTCATAATACTTGACAATATCGACACGCTGTTGCCAAGAAGAGGTGATGATAACACAAGCATCACTGATAAGCTGGTGAACACGTTCCTTACTGAGCTTGACGGTATAGACTCTCTGATATCAAATAAGAACTTGATAGTAGTGTGTGTCACAAATAGGCCAGATAAGGTCGATCCAGCGGTATTGAGACCTGGAAGAATAGAGAATCACATAAAGGTTGAATACACTGACGATGACTTCAAGGAGATAGTTGAGCAATCCATGAAGGATTATGATGTAAGTGGAATAACAGTTGATGAGGTGATGAGTGTAAAAGAAAGGGTCACTGTAGGAGGAATGTTGAAAATATTCAACGAAAAAGGTATGTCAAATGAAGGGGTAGCGAAGGACAATCTGCTCTACGAAGAGGACATAATAAAAGAATATGGGGTGTACATGGCTAAATTTGAGAACAAAACACCGTCAAGTGATGTAGACACTAAGGAAACATACATGTAGGGGACTTACCAACAAATAAAGATGGACAGTTTCTATTAATGATAGTTTTCGTTGTGTACGTAGTTGTGGTTTTTAAGGGGGGTTTCGGAATGGATGTAACGGATAATGTTACGTCCGTGGTTGTTTTTTTTTTCCCCCAGAGAGCCATGTGACTTGGACCTGTCCTCAGCTTTTTCGGGGGATGAGAAAAAAAAAAAAGGAACGTTTTAATTTCTTTCCCTTGCAACGAAAACAAGGTGAAACATTGGTTGAAAAATTATATTCATAAGACATAATTTAGTCATATGGATTTAAGGACTGTTAAATACACTAAGTTAAGTACTTTTATTACATTATTTATTTAATTTCTTTTTTTCCATAATTCAACTTATAACAACCATAAAACCAAATAACAATACTTAATAGATCACTCTCGCTTTTTTTTTTATTAAAACAAAAAAAAACATGGGAGATTCTAATAAGTCTATAACAAAGGCTGCTACCTCATTATCACTAGATGATCACAAGCATAATAAGTCTTTTAAAAAAATCACTAACTTATTCAACCCAAAAAAGAGTTCCCATGAATTGAAGGGAAGTGAAACTGCCGATAACTTAGACAATCTGTCCACCAAAAGAAAGCCACACAACTCCAATCCATTCATCAACAAACTGAATATCCCTCACAAGGAAAAACCATTGGTATACAACCCATTTGGTACTCTCTCCAAAACCCCAAACTTTTCAAACTCACCCTCTCAACACTTTAGCAGCTCTGGAAACAACTCTAGAGAAAACACATCCAATTCCCAACAGAGCTCATTGGGATTTTATATGACTGATGGCAAACAAAATCTCTTGACTTTGCCCATCTTGGATCCTAATGAAAAGTTGCCCTCCATATTCAAAAGTATCAATGACAACCTTTTTGATGACTTTGATTTACTCAACAATGGCAAGAGTATAGGCCAGGGTGGTTCATCTGAGGTTAAGATTGTCAAGAACAAGCCATTGAAGAATATTTATGTTTTGAAAAAGTTCAAGCTGCTTAGTGATGAAAACGACGATCAGTTCTACAACAGAATCTTGAAGGAATATCTGGTGTCCAAAATCACCATGGGAAACATCAACATCATCAACACATTCCAAGTCTTGAAGATATCAACCACTTCCAGCATGACCAGAGGATGGGGATTCATAATGGAATACTGTCCACAAGGAGACCTGTTTTCTTTGATCACTTCAAAACAATGGCCACTGTACAAATTCGAGGAGAAGTTGTGTCTGTTCAAGCAGATTGCCTCAGGTTTGAAGCATCTTCATGAAATGGGTATTGCCCACAGAGACCTAAAGCCTGAAAACGTTCTTCTTCATGAGAGTGGTATCATTAAAATCATTGACTTTGGTATCAGCATATGCAACTTTGATATTGAAAAGAAAGTCTTGAGTATGGATGATATATCCACTGAGGACAATGATTCAAGCACCAATCTTGTCAAGACCATGAAGGAAATAAGAGAAGAAGAAGGTGATAAGCCCATTACTTGCTACACATATGCAGGTTCAGCTCCATATGTGCCTCCGGAAGTTTACAAATTCAATGAAAAGCAAACTCTGCTAAATCCACTGAGTGCAAAAGAAAAAAGTGCCGGGTATGATGCCAAGCTGTTTGATTCTTGGTCCTTAGGTATTTTGCTGTACACAATGCTGGTCACCAAAAACCCATTTAAGGAACCAACAAAGCAAGATTTGAATTATAGGGAATACAAAAATCTCTTTGAACAATGGTCACAATATGCCAACAAGACAGCGTACCCCCTAGGACCCAGTGTTGAAACAAAGTTTTTGCACCAATTCAAAACCAGAGACTTATCAAGAATCTTTTGTAGATTGGTGTCCATCAAAGTAGAGGAAAGATACAGCATATATGATCTATTCAAAGATCCATATTTCAAGCAAATCCAAACATGCATTGATTTGAGCGAACAGAATGAGGATGTGTCCAAGGCCATAGCACACAAGCGTGAACCCTTACTGATATCCAAGCTGCTTCAAGACTCACAAAAGGAGAGTAATAAAACAGAGGATGTGAAACTCCTTGACACGATTTCATCTTCCCCTTTGGACTCAGAGGGCCATGTCGTTATAAAGGAGATCTTGGCGAAAATTAACGAATACAAGGAACAACAACGAAAAGGCGATGAGTTGATAAAGCCTCTGTATAAGCCGAAAATGCATTCACATAATATATAATACTAACTTAATTGGGTTATGCTTATTTAACTATTTGTTTTTTTTTTTTTTTTTTTTC
>JAJMDH010000001.1:305007-327037 GCA_030573455.1 Hanseniaspora pseudoguilliermondii | reverse complement strand
TTCAAAGTAATTACTAAAGTCATTATTCAATTCAACATTCAATTCCGTGTATCTATACCTTTTTTGGTCAAACTGTTCAGCAATATCCGAAATGGTCAATATGTTGTTGAACTTATGGCCACTGATATCACACATATTTACCAATAGCAGTTCACTTTGTTCAAGATCCAGATTGTTGATGCTTTCATCACTTAAGTTAATACAGTTGTCATCATTCGTGTAATCACCCTCATTGAAGATCTTATGTGGCAAGTTCAAGAAACTTGCTGCTGATTGTTTGTCGATCCATGTCTTGAGAATCGGCAGATACACGTATCTTTGAAACTCCAAGAATTCATCATGGATTTTATTTTCAGTGTCTATCTTTTTATACTCCTGAGTCAACAAGTTGTAATAACCAGCAGGAACATACACGGGGATTCTTTGGAAAAATGTTGGCCTTAGGAATTGCAGATCAGCAGTTCTTGAAAAATGTCTGTTTTTACAGGTGACAAGATCCATCTTCATGTTCATGTATAACCTCTGCTGATAGGTTATGTCGTACAAATATGCATGGATTAAATCATAAACTTTCTGGTCATCCTCATCAATTTCACTTGGATTTTTAGGAATCTTTTCCCAGATGTTCATTTTGTTGTTGTTTTCCTTGACTAAGGTTTCCTTGCATTTGTTGATCATGTTTTGTCTCTCCTTTTTGTCAATAACTACATTTCTGGTTAGCTTGTTCAAGTACACCTTTGAATCCAACTTATCGATATCTGTGGAGGAATCATCTTGAAGGGCATTGCCCTCTTCCAGCCATGTTTCCACATGATCCATGTTGTTCTTGAAAAAATCAATCAGCATATCATACTGTCTTTCTGAAACAACCTCTCCTGTGTAGCTCAGCCCCGTTATGTCAATGTAAAGACCAGTGTCCACATCAATCAATCTTGCATCGATGTTGTTTTTCCCATTCCCATGTGTTCTCCCCAGTAAATTCCCCACATTCAAAAAGTACTTTCCGTTTCCGTATTGTGGATCTTGCAGAATGATCGTGTTGTTGGCGAGTTCGGCCAACTTGTGCAGATCCTGGATGGGCATTTGATAATCAACATCCTCGTCCCACGGGAAGTTCAGGCCGTTGTATGACCACGACAGCAGGTTTCCGTGTGATATCCAGCCCGCAAGACCCATTCCACTCACAAGGTTCTGCAACGTCAACAGGAGATTGTGGATGCTGGCCTGCTTCAGCTGTGGGTTCTCCTCCAGTCTATGTGTGTGGAAAAACAGGGAGTCATAGTGGTTACCCTTGCCCCTGAATTGTAAAATTGAACCAGGCTCATCAAAGTGCTTTGTGGCTTGTGAGTAATGTATCTGATTGTAGTATTTCAACGATTCAAGATAGTTGGACTGTGACTTTGTTAGTGAATCCATGGATTCCAGCCTTTTGATTGTTTTCTTGATGTTGAACAAAAATCTATCCTTTGGAACCTCCAATGGTTGTATGGGTTCGTTGTTGTTTAAATCAAATTCCAAAGAGTTGAACTTGGATAACAGATCCTCTTGGTGCAAAGAAATTTTATCTTTGAATTGTTCATAAATTCCAAGGGTATCATAGTTTTCACCCATCAGCGGGAATTTATCCTCCCTTTGGAATTTCTTTGGGGTTATATCATAGTATTTCAATCCACAGTTATAGATTTCTTTGTTATAGTCAAAGAACTTTAGAAGTATCACACCCAAAGGATCCTTTTGGTTATTGATGACATATGAGGTTGCTTGCAATGCGTAAACCTCTGGTCTGACATTTGCTCTCAACTCAGTTTGTAGAAACGGAGACAAGTAGAAATCAACATTGTGCAAGTGATCCTTGGCCTCCTTGTGAAAGACACTTAGCTTGTGGTCTTGGTCTATGCAAACCTGATGTGGGTCATACTGGCCATTTCTGTTTTTTTTCAAAAAGCTCGTTGATGTGTATCTATTGATTAAGTCCTCTATGAATATACCATTCGTTTTCAATGTTTCTGGCAAGGATGAGTTTGAGGACATGAAGGAATCATCCAAATTTAGAATGTCCTTGGGTATACTCTTGAAGTTCACAGTTTTACATGAAATTTTGACATTCTCAAACTTGTTGTAATGAATTCTTAAAAGATTGTTGTATTGTCTGTTTTCTATGAAGTCATACCAGGCAAATTTGATATTGCTAGAATCATGAAGAATTTGTTCTAGCAAAATCGCCCAGTACAGATTGGGATTCATGTCGTATGGAGTGTGGTTGTTGATCTGATTTATGACCAAGTCATTGTTGATGTCCCTGAATGGAACGAAGTGGTGGTTGAACAGATCCTCCGTGAGTTCATGTGTCTGTAAATGGTCATTATTGCTAATTAAATTAAACACAATGTCCACAATATGCTTATACTTGGAGTCTTTAGGGTGGTTTATCAAGTATGGGTCGTTTTTGCATTGTATCGTCAATAATCCTATGACAAAAAGAAGAACAACAACGACTGATGAAAACAGCTTTCGAGTGCCATATGATCTGTGCAGCTTATGGCCCAGGAATTGGTATCGCATTCACTAGTATTGATCACCTCTACAATATATAAATTCAAGAATAACTTTGTTTGGTGTTTTGTTCTTTGGCCTCATTTTTCCAATTAGATGATGTTTGAAAAAGAAACTTAAATACATTTTTTCCAATTTTTTTTTTCCACCTTCCATTGGCTCTTTTTTGCTTCTTTTTTATTTTATTTTTTTTTTCTTTTTTTGTATTTTGGAAGCAAGAATGTACCCTCAACTGATAACATTAGCAGAGCCAAGAGATCAGCAACGAAATAAACAAAAAAAAAAAAAAAAGTAGTCTTAAATATCTTAATACTGCATAAATAGCGCCGGAATCAGACCTCCTTAGAATATATATCATGGCTGTATGACTTGTACACATCCTTGTCGTTGTTGTTATCTCCGGGTATCACCCACACATCCTTGCCCACAAAGTTGTAATGACTTAAAAAGTCAACTTCCTTGAACTTTGCATCCTCCAAGCTTTTCATTATAGGCAGGATGTGAGATCTGCAGATCTCAGTCATGTCGTAGCCGTATATCTCATATCCATACATCAACTCCAAGTCCTTGAGAAACTCGAATGAGTCCTTGTACAGCTTGTTGTTGCCGTCGTTTATGTTGCCGATTTCAAAATCAACCATCTTTTCATAAAGGAAGTTGTACAAGTGCTGTGTGCTGTTGATGAACACTGGGCTGGTGACTGATGGCTTTTCGAGTTCATTCAACAAGGCCAGCTCCTTGAATCTGTACTGTGTTTGCGGGAACTGGGAGGCCCAGTTGGTTATGTCAACAACAGCATTGAACTCCTCAATAGACATGGTGGCCTTGTCGTCAAAGTCACACATGTTGAACAACAGGATCTCGGTCTCCTCCAAGCTCAACAAGGAACTCTTCTTAAGGTCATCGTCAACCTTCAAAAGCTTGTAGTTGTCGATCTCATCGTCAATGCTGTAGAACCACGGCTTGTAGTGTTTCTTCTTAAGGGCATTTTCAACATACTCGGACTTCATCCACGTGTTCAAGTTTGGTTGGAACATGTACCCCTCGTATTCCAAAAAGTCATATTTCGAAGGGATCATGTACTCGTTGTGAAGCAAACTCATGTAGTTCACAGGTAGAACAATAGGACTTTGCTGGTAGAATGTGTTGATAAGGATCTTGAAGTTCTCAACGCTGACAAAGTGTCTGTTTCGGCATGTCACAAGCCCTAGTTCCCTGTTCACGGCGTATCTCTCGTTTTTGGTCATTTCATTCAAGTATACCAAAACCTTGTTGTACTTTCCTTCAAACTCATCCTTGTCGTCATCGTTGACTTTTGAAAAAATCTTTTTTCCTTCCTTTATCATGAGGTTGAAGTCATCCTTCTCGTTGTTCAAGGTGTTTTTCAAAAATTCCTTGGCGTCTTTTTGCAAGTCACCTTCAAAGTTTTTGTCAACATATTCCTCTAGTTGGTCATCAGAAAGGCTTTGTTCCAAGTCTGACAATGAATGGTCTCTTTGGTTCTTGAAGTAGGAGTAATCATACGTTGTCTTATCATCGTTCTTGATTTCCTCTATGTGCTTGTCAAGAACGTCAGCAAGGTCCAGGTAAAGCTTTGCCGAAATGACTTCACCGTTGAAACTCAATCCAGTGATGTCGATGTATAGACCGGTGTCCATGTCAATCAATCTCCCATCAATGTTGTTGTTTCCATTACCGTGGGTTCTGCCACCCAAGTTGCCAAAGTCTAGGAAATATCTCCCATTACCAAAGCGAGGGTCCTGTAGAAGCACAGACTGGTTGAAATGTTCAGCTAGCAGATGCATGTGCTTCAATGGCATTTGGAAATCAATGTCATCGTCGTAGGGAAACGGAAGCCCGTTGTACATCCATCCATACATGTTACCGTGGGACATCCAGCCGGTGATGCCCAATGCCTTCAAAGTTGATGTGAGTGTCTTCAACATACCCTGAAGAATACCTGTTTTCAAAGTGGCTACATCAGCACTTACTTGAGAACGGTAGAAACGATGGTCATGGTGGAACCCCTTACCGAATGTGTTGACGACCTCATTGGCCTCTTGGAAGTACTTTGCTTGGAAGGCGTAGTGGCTGTTCATGTTGGACTTCAAGGACTCTAGATAGTGTGCTTGGTTTGGACTCAAGTTGTCCATGGCCAACAACTCGTAGTATTTCTTTTCCAAGTTGAATTCAAAGTCATCCTCAGTCAAATGCGTGAGGTTGAGATCATCAGTGGTGTACAACTTGTCAAGGGATGTGAAGTCGATGCTTTCAAAGTCCTCCACTAGCTTATTGTCCTCAACATTGAATGAATCCTTGTACTTATTGAACAAACCAGCGTTCAAGTAGTTGTCACCAATGGAGGTTGGGGTGTTGTTAACAAGGACCTGCTTGAATGTGTTGTCCTTGATGTTGATTAACCCTATGGAGAGGGGCTTTTCCAAAGAATTAAAAATTCTATTCATTGATTGCAAGTGGTAAACTTCCGGTCTTACTTCGAAGTTTATGTTTGTTTGTAAGATTTTTGGATTAAACATTTGGTTTTCAAGATCTTCGTCAATAACTTTACAAGAGTTGCTTAGAACAGTTTCGTTTGCCCTGTTGTCCTTATGTTCATTAATAAAACTCGTGTCTTGATAGTTTTTGTATTGATAAAAAAATATAGGTAGCTCCAACTTGTTCAATAAAGCCAAGTCGAAAATTTCGTCATTTAAAAATGAACAATTGACAGCTTCATACACATCATTGTTGTTGTGGATGTTTCTTAGGAAGTTGTTGTACTCGACATTGTTGATGAAATCATACCAGTAAAAGTCGATGTATTCAATGTTCTGTTCTATTTGTCTAAACAAGAAGTTCCAGTACAAAACTGGATCCAGGTCATATGGCTTATTTTGTTGTATATCATCCAAGGACTGAGTCTTTGAATCCAGGAACGACTTGTAATAGGGGTTGAAAGGGTTGTACTTATGATTTAGAATATCCTTTTCAATGACCTTGTCAGCAAAGTCGTAATTTATCAGTGAATCTATGTTCAATGTGTTTGAGTCCAGCTGGTACTGGTCGTTGTTATCATTGTTCAAGTATGAAAACAATTGTCTGATATCAGCTGAATACTTGCTCTCCAGTGGATGCTTTTCATTGAAGCTCTTATAGTCAAACCCATTCGTTTCTTCAACAATCTCCACAAGTTCCTCTTCTTCACTTGATAGGTAATTGTTGAAGTACTGAGACACAGAATCAGTACCAATTGACTTGTGGATGGATATGTTTGAGTATATCAAAGTAAGAACTATAATGATAGCAATTAGAGTGGATATAACAACAATACGGAACTTTCTCTTAAGAGAAAACCCAGTAGTATTGATGGACATTTTAATATTTGTTATGTCAAGTAAGAATATAGAGTAATGACTTTATAAAAAAGTATTTAGAAATGAAAATTTTATGGAGTTTTGGGTGTCTTTGGTTCTGTTATTATTTTTTTATTTTATTTGTTTATTTTGTTAAAGTAAAAGAATTATAAAGAAATTATAAATTAGCAGATGTTAATTGATTTATATATATTAGAGAAAGAAACAAGAAAAATAGAAAAGAATACGTCGGCAAGAAAATAAATTGAAAGGTATGATTATTTATATAAATTTAAAAGAGAAAAATGAGTTGAATTTAAAAATAAATTATTATTCTTTTTTTCCAAAATTTATTTTTGAAAATTAAATAATCATGGAGTTTTCACTGTTATTTTAAGGAAGGAGAATATAGTGAAGATGTGAAGAGGGGAAAAAAATATAAATATAAAAAAAAACGCAAGGGTGAAGGAAACAAGAACATTTGTGATGATTAATTCTGTTTCACGCAAAAATGAAAGGGATACCCCCAAAAGACAAAAATAAATAATAACTGAACAGCCGACAAGCTTATTCAACAAAGATTAGAGTTGGGCATAACAAAGTGCACTTAAGTTTTAAAAAAATAAGATGTGTTGTATAGTAAGAGAAATTAAAAGCGTTGGATAATAAATTGTAAATGAATAACTGCAGAAAAACAAAAAAGGGTGTGTATATTTTAACTTATTGATCATATGATCTAATCTAAAGTAGTTGCAGAAAATGCGCCATTTTGGCATATATTACTATGTATTTTTTTTTTTTTTTTTCATTTTTGATGGAATAAGCAATGTTCTAGAGCGTTTCCTTGTTTTGAAAAAAAAAATAAAATTTTGTATTCAGATGTGAATATACTCCGGTTATTGACTGTTTTATTTCCGATAGCATCATCCGTGGAGAAATCTTTAAAAAAAATAATAATAATGGTATGTCATCATCGCTTAAAAGTTCACCACTTAAGATCCATTGTGTGTAATGATTTTCTTTTTCCTTTTCTAACATATTTATTATAAACTTCTGTAACACATAAATAACAAGAAGGTCACCCTACTAGGGAAAAATAATAATAATAATAAAAAGAAGGAAACTTTTCACTTATATTACACATAAAATAATGAATAATTTTTTTTTTTTATTCATTGATATCATCTTAAGGTCAATCAAAAATTTATAAAGAAAAAATTAACGCTGGTGTATTCTTTCATTAAATATTTTTTCGGTTTTGATTTGTTTTTTTTTTTTTTCTTTTATTTGGGGTACATCCTGAGTATGCGGTCACGTGTCAGTGCGTAAGACAATTGTAACCCTCTTTTTTTTTCAAAAACAAAAAACAAAAATATAACAAATTTTGTGTAAGCGGTATGTTGTTCAACATTTATATTTGGAAAATAGACAAAAATATGCAGAGATGAGTGAGGGATACTAGTTAAAAAAAAATCGAGAGAAAAAAAAAACATCCAGAATTCAAATTCGAGGATTTGTCAAATCTCAAAATACACGTGACTTTTTGATACATTTAGTCATTATGAAGATATCATTCATGGAAGTATTTCTTACTTTACAGATAAGTGCAACTTTGCATTTTGGCAGTGCTGTAACAAAGCTGTTACCAGAATACAGACACCATCTGAAGAAGCCATTTCTGATCATACTCTAAACTTGATTGAGTCAAATAAAAAACATGACTGTGACGTTATTTTAAGATCATATGTTAAGAATGGTAATAAAACTAAAAAGTCTTACCTATGTTCGTAATGTGGTGATAGAAATGCTCTTTATAAATCAGAGCATTTAAAAACGATTCAAAATCACATGTTTAAACAACACAACTTAGACAAAAATGGGAAACACAAAGACGAAGCTGAGTCATTAAAGATCCTGATTATTATTATAGAACACCTTTATGACGATCAAAGCATTTCAGTCCAAACTAGATCTGACAAAGGAAGAGCTCAGTATACATTGAAGAAGCGTCTACGTGATTCCTCTCGTCAGACTATTGCTGAAGCAATCGATACTGGAGATAAAAAATTTAGGAAGTTACATCATAAGGTTAGAGAAACTCAACAAGAGTGACATAGTGTATATAGTTGGCTTTTGATTAAATGATTTATTGTTGTTTTGTTAGTCTACTTAGAAGCGCTACACGATTAAAAAATTTGACGGATAATAGTTTTTTGATAAAAAATAATCAAAAATACAAACCACTACTTTCAAATGCTTTTCAGATAAAATAAACGTAGTAACATATATATATATATCATAGATGGGAATTAAACTTTGATTCAAGATACCTTTTATCATATAAGTTAATAATAATAATAAAGACTTATTTGAAATACCAAAATATGCTGTTGAAAAATCTTAATTTTTTTTACAAAAATTTACCGTTTTTTGGCGTTTTTTTGGCTCAAATTTGGGTATAATCAAGCAAGTTTAGTGTCATATGATAGCTAAAGATAATTTTCATATGGTCAGATACTTTTTATACGTGTACAGTCTCATTAGAATAACATATTGAGAGTAAAATTTTTTGCCATTTTGAAATCAAAGAGGGCACACACGTGTTTTGACCAATAATGAAAAAGAAAACCTTTAATCATTTATAATTTCTTTGCTAATGTTCATTTTGAGCTAAAAACATGATTTATGATGTTTAGAAAGTTTACATATATTGTAAACAGCATTTTGTGTCTGAAATCAATGTTTAAGTGTAATAGTTAAAATGCAATGTTATTTGATGTAAATGTTAACCAAGCACTTTGTTTAGACGTAAACATTTTAATGTCCTTGTTCTTTTTTTTTGCTAGTTGAATTGTTTAAGTCCGAGCAAAGATTGCCATTTTTCAAAATTCGAGAATTCGATTCCTCACTCAACTCTGAAAAATGTGTTGTCGGACATAAGCACATGGTTTTTTGACGAAATGTAGTCGGAAAACAGTTTACCGGACTAATGACTAAAAATTAAAGGTTTAAAACCACCCACACCCTTAATATATTATTTCTACGTGAACAAAAAAAAATTTTTTTTTTCTCTACATATATATTAATTGATATTTTCCAAGTGTTAAAGTTTAATTTGATCTGACTATATCAACTTTTAAGATTAGTTATTTCACTTATTTGGTATAATCAACAATCTCTATATCAACCATACCATCTATCATAGTATAAAAATGTCTGCTGTCAAAAAAGTTAAACAATCTGATTCTCTTTCCCAATTAAAAAACACTGGTACCGTTGTCGTTGCTGATACCGGTGACTTTGAAAACATCAAGAAGTACATGCCACAAGATGCCACCACCAACCCTTCCTTGATTCTAGCTGCCTCTAAGGAAGAAAAGTACGCCAAGTTGATTGACATTGCTGTTGAAAGCACCAAAAAGCAATTCCCAGACATTGATGACAAGGAAAAGTTAACTGATATTGCCATTGACAAGCTTTTGGTTGAGTTTGGTAAGAACATCTTGAACTTTGTTCCAGGTAGAGTTTCCACTGAGGTTGATGCCAGATTGTCTTTTGACACTGAAAAGACTGTTCAAAAGGCCCTTGAAATCATTGAGTTTTACAAGCAAGAAGGTATTGACAAGAGCAGAGTTTTGATTAAGATTGCCTCCACCTGGGAGGGTATCAAGGCCGCCCAAATTCTACAAAAGGAACACCAAGTCAACTGTAACTTGACCTTGTTGTTCTCCAAGGTTCAAGCTGTTGCATGTGCTGAAGCTGGTTCATTCTTGATTTCTCCATTCGTTGGTAGAATCTTGGACTGGTACAAGGCCAACACCAAGGACCAAAGTGTCATTGACTCTTTTGTTGGTGAAAAGGACCCAGGTGTGATCTCTGTCAAGGAAATCTTTAACTACTACAAGAAATACAACTACAGCACCATTGTCATGGGAGCCTCCTTCAGAAACGTTGAGGAAATCAAGTCCTTGGCTGGTGTTGACTACTTGACCATTTCCCCATCCTTGTTGGCCCAACTACAAGATTCCCAAGACGATGTTCCAACCGTTTTGAATGCTGAAGATGCCAAGTCCTTGGACATTGAAAAGGTATCATACATTGACGACGAAAGTAAGTTCAGATATGACTTGAACAACGACCAAATGGCCACTGAAAAGTTGTCTGAAGGTATCAGAAAGTTCTCTGCTGACATTGTCACCTTGAACGAACTAGTTGCTTCCAAGTTTTAAGCTGGTAACTGATTTTTTCTACTATATATCAATAAATATATCAGATGATGAATGATTAACGTTTCACAGATTATGTGTTGTTTTTTCCCCCACACACACTTTTTTTTTTTGTTTTGTTAAGTTTTGGGATTTTGCATGGACTAATTTAACCGGATGCGTCAATTACGGTAAAAAGGCACTTACCTTCGGGTTCATTAAATTCATATAAATCACCAAGATTTACTAAATAAATCACTCAACGAACTGAAGGTTTATTTACGGAATTATGAAAAAAAAAAAAATAACCAGCTATAAATGCAGTCCTTTACTGTTACTTTAACTGTTATTAATTTTTTTTCAAAAAAAAAATAACTCAATAGTGTGTTGATATATATAGTTGTGTGTCTCCTTTCATATCTTATTGATATATCATTATCCTTCATCTTCATCTTCTTTTTTTTTTTGGCCGTACTTAACAGAACCCCCCAAAGATAATTCCTAAGCGAATAATGCTATCCGAAAACAGTATGGATAAAATATCCGACATTATCAACAATAACAGACAACCCAAGAAAAGAATATCCAAGGCCTGTATCAAGTGTAAAAACTCTAAAAACAAGTGTATCAACATAGAAAAGGGTGTTTGTGAAAGGTGCATAGAACTCAATGAGATATGTATCTACGACTACTCACATAGTAACATAGACGATGATTCAAAGGTCTTGATTAGCAAGGAGTACTTGACACTGTTACAGAACAAATCGATGCTGACTGAACTGATCTTGAAGACTTTGTTCAATGACTTTGATAAGTTGGTTGCCAATGACGTGATCAGCATTGACAATGAAAAGGACATTGATGTAACATTGTCCAAGCAACGTGACCTATGGACCTTGCTAGTAACAAACAACCACCAATTTTGCAATCCTGGTGAAATCCACACGAACTTCAACCACATGACAACGAAGTATAAGTCCAATGTTGAAATCAACCCATTGATCCAGCTTGTTCTTCCCCATGAAATCTCATCCGCTGTCGATGCAGTCAACCACACGGGCAACAACGACATAAAAAACATGTTTGATCACAACATTGAGCGTCTCGTGGATACAACCACAGCTGTTGTGAACAATGATCATGTCTGTAAAAAGCGCAGACGAACAATCCACAAGCATGTGGAGAAGCCTGTGTTGCCAGCCCTAAATAACGGGATGATCACGGCATGCATGAGAAATGACCACAACAAGCTTCCTAGAATGTTCAATAAGTCGAGCCTTCTCATGAATGATCTTCTTTGTGGACAGCGAAAATACATGGATCCAAAGCCGTATGGGATAAGGAAAGCTGATGTAAATAATGATGAAAATAAGAAAAACTGTAGAGTGAAAATAGACTTAAAGATGATATTGAATGATTAATGAATGGAATTAATGATTTGTTTTTTTATACATGTTATGATATATACGATGCCCTTTTTAAGAAGATAAATTATGTTTTATGAAGCCTCATGTTTTATTACCTGGCCAGGACCAACACAAGGATTATGCACAGTATAGACAGGATCACCCACAGACCAAAGTACAGACAAAGCATGAGCTTGACTAGGTGCAGATACGACCACCATTCGCCCAGACAGATCTTCAGAAACTCGCTTTGTATGTTCTCCTCATTGAACTGCTTGTTGTTCAGGTAGTACTTCAACCGTGTGTAGTCCATGTCCACACTGACGGGGTCTATGATCTCCACTGGGTAGTTGATCACCGAAGTCGTGTCCTTGAATCCAACTTTCTTTTCTCTTGCCACATCCTCCTGTGTCTCCTTCTTGGCGGGCATGTCCTGTGTGCTCTTTATCTCATGCTCAATCCACAACGCAATGATCCCAAAGTATCCGATTTCCCTGGTGCTGTATCCGTTGTGGAAGTTGCTTTTCATGCTTGCGTACGGGTTCTCCTCAAGAACCTCAAGCTCCTGCAGAGTCTTTTCCTTGCAGATCGAAAGCTTCAGAAAGGTTCCATTGTCCAGCCACACAACAAGCACGGGCCCCATGAGCGGCACAAGCAAGCAAAGCAACATGAAACGCACACTCATCATGTCCAGCGATAGGTGCACCACACTCTTCAAGCGTTCCCTTGATATGAACACCTCCTGGGAGACCTGGACAGCCCCCTGTGGAAACATGGACATGTGCTTTGTGTTCAGAAGGGGTCCCTTCCGGCTCTTTCTCTGGTGGGTGGCCTTCTGGATCTTTGCTGACAACGGGTTCATGTTTGAGGGTGTGCTTTTCAATGACATGCTCTCGTGGCATGTTCCTGGAATGGACTCGTTTTGCGGGGGCAAGGGCTCCGTGGCGTTGTAGTTCTTGTAGTACCCCACAAACATGTTTCCCTTCCCCTCCAAGATGTCTGGATTGGCTGTTCTTGGTCCACTGGGCACGAGTTCCTCCTTCTCGTTGATGACTTGGGATTCGGGCGAATCAAACAACACATTCGTCGATATTGTTGCGTCACTTGTGGATGAGTGGGGGTTCCGGCGGTTCCCCTGTTCAGAAAAATTGCTGGTTGATGGTGTCTTGGCCTGGTAGTAGCTGTATCTGTGGCTGTTGCTTGACTTGCTTGGCGATGAACTTCCCTGTGTTCTCACCTGGGACTCCCGGAGTCTTAGCACAACCTGCGAGTTGCTTGGCTTGAGTTCATGGCGCCCAACCACATAGGCCAGCGCAGCATTCCCCATCTCGACATTGTCCAGCGCATTCATGGTTTCCAAGCCAGCTGTTTTCCCGCCTGTTTCAAGGTATGTTGTGTCGCCGTTGCTCATTGGTGATCTATAGTTGGTGGACACTTTGGTGTTTTCCTCAAGATGATCAGTCAGGTACTGCGTGTTGTGACTATCTCTGAGCTCCTGTTCGTTGAAGTTGAAGCTGCTTCTTGATGAGTTGTTGTCCATATGGAGAAAGTTTCTCTCTGTCCTGTCATTGAAGTTATTATCAGACGATTCAGACATTTTACTATTACACTGTTGTATCAATATAGGATATTGACTAATTGATTTTGTCTTGTATTATATATAGTATGCAATATACTAGTTTTTTGATGTATTCCTGCGTAGGCAAAATTGCAATGAAATAAGTTAACTTTTTTTATGGTTAATTTCTTGGCTCTCTTTTCAAAATAGATGTTTCATAGTTCATGTAATGCAACTATTAAGTGTACCAATTATGTATCCTATGAAACATTAGTCAGAATACCTAACAATGAAAGGTTTAAGCCTTGAAGAATCAAAAAGACAAAAAGAGAGAGGAAAGAAAAATTTTTTATTTCAATAATTAAGTGAAATTCACTTCAGCCGTTTAAAAACCTTGCATGGATTCGATTTATCATGTATTTATTTTTCCCAGTTCAGCAATAATGTCCACTTCTTTTTTTGGCTCTCTTCCCAACATGGGAAAAGGGGTCTAGAGCGTCACTCTCAAAAAAAAAAAAGCGGTTATATTTCCGTTTTGGGAAATGTAATTGAAAATCATAAAAATACACATGATGTTCATCAACTCAACAAATAAATCAGATATGTAAAATGCAAAGCAGTAAACACTAATTGGATATTACAAAAGACACAAAAAAAAAAAATAATAATAATAATAAGAATAAATAGATTTATAAATCAAAACGGTCCAGTGATCTCATCATACAGCATTTGCTTCAGCGACTCCATAAGCTCCTCGTTTTCCTCGGTTTGTTCCCATGACTGCATGTTGATATCACTGTCCATTCTCCAGAATTTATCATTAATAACATCAACAGGAGGGTATGTTGGTTCGTCATTCTCATCGTGGTAGTTCTCGAGGAATGGGTGCCTTAGGGCCTCGCTGGCGGATATTCTCTTGTGCGGGTTGAATGTCAGCAGCTTTTCCAAAAGGTCAATGGCCAGTGGGTCTGTGTTTTCTGGAAGGTACTCGCTCCAGTTGATCTTGTCGAATCTTGGCAAGGACAGCACATAGGCCTTGGCACGGTCTGACTTGATGATGTTGAAGTCATCCTCTGAGGGTGTGCCGAGTTTTTCCAAAATCAACAACAGTTGATGATGGTAGTCACGCCCAGGGAAGATGGCCTGTCCGTCATTCAAAAGCTCACCAAGAATGCATCCGCATGACCAGATGTCAATGGCCGTGGAATACTCCTGGAAGGACAGCATGATTTCAGGTGCTCTGTACCACCTGGTGGCCACGTACTCAGTCATGAAGCCAATCATGTCCTTGTTGTTACTCCCACTGGACAGGATACATCTTGACAAACCAAAGTCACATATCTTTAAGTCACAGTTTCCATTCAGCAAAACGTTGCTTGGCTTCAGATCTCTGTGAAGAACCTGTGCAGAGTGGATGGCCTTCAATGCTCTTAAGATCTGGTATATGAAGTACTGTATGTGTTCAGAGCTGATTGTTCTTATTCCTGTTTTCTGGAAACTGTCTCTGGAGTTGCTGATGACCTTGGATAAGTCTGTTTCCATCAGCTCTTGAACCAAGTATACCTCATTGAATGACTCATATGTGTCCGGCTTGATGATATCCAATATGGTGATAATGTTTTCATGGTTGTGGAAAAGTTTCAAAAGCTTCAACTCTCGAAGTGTCCTGGTTATAAGTAGAGGCTTCCCCATCGGCAGGATCTTCTTGATTGCCACAGGTGTTTGTATTTTTTCTTGTGTTTCAGGCACCATGTAGTTGTGTATGGCAGACACCACAACACCGTATGCACCCTCTCCTACTAGTTCACGAAGTTGGTAATATGGTGGGATGTTGAACTTGATTTTTTTTGTTCTTTGTTGGCTCATTAGTTTGGGCTATGTTTATGCTTGTTATTTTTTTTTTTTGTTTTGTTTTTATAGATAAGGTAAAATATGAGTGTATCAGAATAAGGTTATTTTTTAAATAAAAGAGAAAGAACACGTTGATTAATATGATAAATATATATTAAAACTGAACTTTTTCCTGTTAAAAATATGTGTTCATTGCTAAGGTTTTAGCCAAGTTTCTTTTACATGTAAATAAATCTCATGATACAATAACATAAACCGAACCTTTCTTGAATACTTGTGAAGAACAATGCTAGCTGATGTCGTAGACTAATCCTATAACTTTAGAAAAAATATGAAAAAGTTAGTAGCAAATAAAACAACAAGGAAAGAAAAAAAAGAAAAAAAAATTTTTTAGAAAAAAAAAAGAAAGAAAAAGAAATCTTCCCCATGGGGGAAATTGAGTAATGAGAGGATGGAAGTACATCTTCGATAGTCAACGGTATTACCAATACTCTTTTCGTGAGTTTTTTACAAATAAAAAGCATATTAAATTGACATTTATAAACTATTAATTTACATAATAAAAACTGTGACATTTTTAAAAAAAGATATTAATGATATGACATTAAGCTTATTAATTAAAAATGTAAACTTTTAAGGGTGGTACTTTTGTTTACGCAGGTCACGTTTTTAGCCTTTTTTTTTTTGGCTAATTTCCGCTATCGGAATTTTAGATTGTATACTTTTTCTTAGTTTAAATGAGCAATTAGTACATATTTTTACATAACTCTTTATTTTTTCAAATAAATCAACAAAAGCAACCAAAAAATTGAAAAAAAAAAAAGAAACATAACACATGAATCTTCTAAAAAATAAAATAAACATCTCCATCATTCAGCTGGCTGGATCCAAACCTGACAAGCTTGCAAATTTGAAAAGAGCCGAGGACCTGATCAGGGACGCCTTGGCCAAGTATCCAAAGACCCAAGTTGTTGTTTTACCTGAATGCTTCAATGCCCCTTACTCTGTCAAGCTATTCAGAAAGTATGCCGAGCCTATTGTTCTCAACGATCAGGAACAGGCCCCAAGTGTGTTCAAGTTGTCTGAAATAGCCAAGACCTTCAAGATCCTGCTGATTGGTGGATCCATACCTGAAATTGACCCATCCACAAACAAGATCTACAACACCTCTTTGGTTTTCAACTCTGATGGTGAGTTGATTGGCAAACACAGAAAGCTCCATCTGTTTGACATTTCCATCCCTAATGGAATAACCTTCCAGGAATCCAAGACCCTGTCTGCTGGTGACAAGCTAACCACAATCAGCGACTCAAAGACAGGCCTGGACTTTGGCCTGGGAATCTGCTATGACATGAGGTTCCCCGAGGGTGCCATGTACGCTGCAAGACAGAAGAACGCTGCATGCATGATCTACCCATCAGCATTCAACACAGTCACTGGTCCGCTGCATTGGCACAGCTTGGCAAAGGCCAGAAGCATCGACAACCAAATCTACACAATCCTCTGTTCCCCATCAAGAGCGGGTGAGGGTATTGTTGATGAGTTTGGTGAGCCTGTTTACAAGGCCTATGGCCATTCCATTGTTGTTGATCCAAAGGGTGGTGTTGTTTGTGAGGCTGGTGAAGGCGAGGAAATTCTTAACTGTGATTTGGATGGCGAGTTCATCAAGGAGGTCAGACAGGCCATTCCGATCACTTTCCAAAGAAGATTTGATGTCTACGAAGATGTTAAATTAAAAGAGTGATGATATATATGTTTCAAAAGGTAACTTATGTAATTTAATCATATTATTGAGGATACATTGGGGGGGGGCCCTTTTTTCCCCCCTAACTCCAACTTTTCTTATACTTATCTACTTGAACAAAAAGCCTTAAAATACCACCTATGAAATTGTTTGTGGACCTGATATACCAGGCACTCTGATTCTTAGCTTGTGTGTCCAAGGGAGCTTTGGAATTACACCAATGCAGACACAAACAACAAAGTTGTAAATGAACATCATCAGAGAAAATCTTGAGTAGTGTGTTGATATCAAGAACAATCCAATTGGGAAGAGAATCAGAAACTTTCTGGCCGGGGTGAACTGCTCACCGTGGTCAATCTGTTCCCACATAGTAAGGTTGTCGAAGCACCCTCCATTCAGATCAAAAGGCGAGCCCTTGATCAAATGGAACATGATGTATGAACCGCAGCAGTAGAGAGTGTTGGTCAAGGTCCATGACATTTCCGTAATATGCTTGTAGTGGTTTGATCTCAACAACAGGGAGATGATGACCTTGAGAATGGTGATGATCAGAAAATGCACCAACCAGGCCCCTCTTTGGTCTATCCACAAGACATTGGCATTCAGGGAAAGCTGCTGGTCTGTTTCATCCTCTATGGATTCAGGCTCCACATGTGATATGATGGATGAAGAACGTCTTCTTCTGTGGTCCTTTACAGGCTTTATGCTCAATGATGTTGATCTTGACTTTTCTGAGTTGATGAGTCTTGTTGCTAAAGTGTCAGGCTCAAGGTCATCAGTAGGGAAAGGGATGGACTCGGTAATTTTGTTATCATCGTAGTCAGAGGATACACTGTCTTTAGATGCTACAGATTTGTTATCACTGACATTGGTTGAATTAGACATGTTTTATTTTTATTAGTGATTATGTGCTATCGTTCTTTTTATTTGGGGGGTATAACCTTTGACATGAGTTTATTGATAAAAAAAGATCAAGAAAATCAAGTAAAATAGTCTTTGAGGTGTGATTTTTAATTAGAAGTATTTACATTCTTGTCATCCTTTTTTTTTTTTTTCCTCTCCCTCACCCCTTACGTAAAGATAACATCCGGGTAACTGCAGATATTTGACAAAAACTGCTGTTTATAGAATCATGTTCAAGTTAACGGCCTAGAGAGGAAGGGGTCACAGTCATCAAACGGTACAGGGTTAATAAAAGTGAAAAAGAATGCTACATTTTAGTCAGTAGAATTGATTCTGTCTATATTCACCCAAAAGTAACACATTATGAAAAAAAAAACAGTCTGGATCATTTCCACCGTGTAAAAAAAATACACAGAAATGTGAACAGTTATAAAGGCTGAATATAGCGCTCATGTGCTTAGAAATACACGCACAAAGAAGAAACAGTAAGCCACCCTCTTTGGGGTTGTCCATAGCAAAAAAAAATATAAAAATAAAAATTTATGACATGTCTATATAAAGTTATTTTTAAATCATAATAATCAATCACACATATATAAGTTTATAGCACATCACAAATTTTTTTAAAAGTTATTTTCTACTTTATATTTTAATAAAGTAATCCTTTTTTAGACATGTTTTTTTCATAAATTATAACTTATTCTTTACATCAAATCTGACAACAAAAAACCTAAGGTACTACTTTTGTGTGTGTGTTTTTAATTTACTAACCCCAAAAAACAAATAAAACAATAATCAAGCTATGGCCAAACAAAATTTATCATCTTCCACTTCTTTGAAACCTAGAAAACAAGCTGTCACAGCTGAGGAAAAGGAACAAAAGAACATGGAAAGAATCTTGAGAAATAGAAGAGCTGCTCACAAGTCCCGTGAAAGAAAGAGATTTTATCTGAACCTATACGAACAAACATCTGAGAAATACGAGTTGTTATTTGACATGCTGGCCAAACATAATGTTTTGGACTCCAATGAGGAATTGAATAACAACGAACTATTCCGTTCCTTGAGAAAGGATATTGATGATTTGAAGACAGAAAAGAAACTCTTTGAAAAGGAAAACGGAACTATCAACTCATCCATTCCTAAGATAAATGATGAACCCACTCCTAAGAAGAGAAAATTATTCTATGATAACATTTCTCCTCTGTCAAAAAATCCTACTGAAGCTCACTCCCCTGAGTCTTCAACAACCACGTTGAAGGAGGACAAACAAGAAGATGATTTTTCTTCATACAATACTTTTTCCAATGTAGATTTGGATTTTGGAACCAACTTGGACTTGAATCTTGAGTTGGGTCTTGATCTAGACGAAACCTTTTTAGAAAAATTCAATTCAGGTGCTTATTTCTCCTTTGGCGAGGACGAACCAATTGACATGCAGCAGCGTTATCCAGCAGTGATAACAAGCAAATAGTGCTACTTCAATGTATTAATAAGAATACTGGGTGCTTTGTTGGCTATTATCTACAAGCCAATTTATAGAGATATACAATTCTTTTGAAATAAATTACTTTTTTTTGAATGAATGCAAACTGTTTGGCCATAGCTTGTATAATTACAATAAAAAATAGTTTATTATTTATTTGATACCCTTTCTCATGTAAAGAACATATCAAATGTAGTATACTTTCAATATCTCTAAAGAACCAATATTCTTATTAATATAAGCACTATTAAAGAAGGAAAGATCAATAAAAAAAAGTGATTAAACATACTATTAATGTTTAATACATTTTTGTTGTTGTTCTTTTTTTTTTTTGTATTTGCCTGCAGCGCAAGACAGCATGATTCAATTGGAACTTGACCTCAACTAAGTGATACGAGTACTGAAAAACAAAAAACAATTAAAAAAAAGGAAAAGCATTGTAAAAAAAAAATTAGAAAAAGAATATAAATTAGGTAGAAAGAAAAAGAAAAAGAAAATATAAGAAGTAGTTATTTGTGAATTAGCAGAAACATATGTATGTGGATAAGTAATGTGGCGCACACTCTGAAGACCTCTCTTGGAACATAGATGAGCTTCATTATGCGACTGGCTGGTCCAAACCTGAAAAAAACATGGTATATATGCTGACTTATAATTTGTGAATATTCTATTTCCTTTCGAAAAAAAAAAAAAGAATCCCTTAGCTTTTTAGAGTGATAAACGGCATGTCTTTTTATTCACTTTTATTTTTTAAACTGTTGAGACATTTTTCAATACAATGGGAGAAATGTCTAAGATGAATAGTGCCCATCCTTTTTTTTTCACCACTTTTGTTGCTTAATTAAACGGAAGACATGGAGGGTGTGGTACAGGGCTTGTTATCTATCCATTCAGTACCATGTCCCATGCCATCCATATGGGTGTGTTAATCAACACTTGCTTTCCCCGCACTCCTATAAATTTTGTTGGTGGTATTTTTTTTTTTTGGACTATCAATCAACGAAGATAACATCATTTCTAAACCCGGTTTTTTAGGACCAAACACTCCCCCAACCTTTTCCCTTTAAAAAAAAAATAATAAATAAATACGTGATATTATAGAATGAATCATGGGTGTTATCTCAAGTATATAAAATCACTGAATCATATCAGAATGATTTGTGATTACAAAAAAAAATTATTTGTTCACATTTAATACACAACATGATGTTAATAACATATATGATCAATTAGTCACCAAGCTAATAAAGCTATAACGAAAAATTACCCCAAGCAGTCTTTCTCTTAAAAAAAAAATCCAAATATAAATAATGAGCACCAACTACGAATTCAGCCAAAATGATCTTTCTATTGGTAACTTAGCCAGTAAAAACATGAAGAAGTTACAGCTAAACAATCACTCCCAAGAAGACAACATTTCTATGGCCTCAACCCCTTCTCTGCAAAACGTTTTCGGCCAGCAACCTGCTGTGATGTCCAGAGCCCAATCCGGTTCCACTTACAACACATTGGCCCCTATCAAGTTCCCAAACATGCTTCCTATCGATGACGGTAATGAAAACTTGGTGTCTGACTCCACCTTGGAAGCCATGTACAACAAGACCAACCAAGTCATGACATTGCAAAGCTACTACATGTCCTACAAGAACGTGTTGCAAAACGTCTACAAGGCCTTTTACCTACCACCATCCAACGATTCATACCAATCATTTGTTCTAGACAGCAACTCCATATACGACATGTTGAAGCTGAATGTGATCTCGAACAATGTGAACAACCAATCAAACAACGCAAATGTGTTGGTTTTGTACACTGGATTGAACAGCAACAAGTTCTTGCAAGCCTTTGAAGACAAGTCTGTTGATGTCATGTACTCAAACATTGGTACAAACAAGTTTGACATGAACCAGTTGAAGTTTTTGATCACAAACAACAAGTACAAGATCATCTGCTTCACCTATGTTGATGAATCAATTGGTGTCAAGATTTCAGTTGATGAAATTTATAGATTTATCAAGCAACACTCTCCTGAATCATACTTGGTCATGGACTGCAATGGTGCCATTTCCTCAGAGCCAATGAACCTTGCTGAATATCCATTTGATTTGGTGTTTGATGATTCAAATGACTTGAATGGTCCTCAGGGCATGACTTTTGGTTGCATTTCAAACAAGTTCACTGACTACTTGAATGTTTTGAATGAGCTTGGCCACTACCATGTCTCCGAGTTGATGAACTTGAAAAACTTCATAAAATCCTGGAAGCTGATTGAGTCTTATGATGACGACTTTGACTTACAAAGCAACTTGAAAGTAGAACAAAATGAGGGCATTGACAATGCATTGATCAAAGTGTCAAAGGTCTTGTTGCTAGGGTTTGAAGAAGCCCTTGTCTCATTTATAAACACCAACTTGGACATCTACTACTCCAAATGCTATGAACTAAGTGAGTTCTTGAAAATGAGCATCCAATCCAACTTGATGTTGAACTTGGTCACTGATTACAAGGAAGGTGAACATGCTTTAGTCAATGGACTAACCTGCATCCAGTACTTGAACACTGAATTGTTGGTCAACTACTTGTTCAACTCCTACAACTTATCTATTTCTGAGGGTAAAATCACAAACATGAAGATGAAGACTTCCTTGTCAAAGATTGATGTCAAATACTTCAGAATCAAAAACATCCAGCCAATCATTGTCAGAGACTTTATCAAGTTTGGTGGAAAGGCTGAGGACTACCCAGAGTACAAGATGTTGTTGACTATTTTGAAAAAAAGTATTGAGTCTGTTGATTATATGTCTGGAAAGAAAGGTTATTCCAGTGTTTCCATTGCCGAAACCATGTAATTGACAGTTATATATTTTATGGATTTTTTTTAATCCCATTATTTCATTTATATGGTGTATTCACGTGTTTATTTTTGCAATATTTCCAAGGACTTAACGTTTCTTTTTTTTTTTTTTTTTTT